>SNQJ01S0069951.1:0-16664 GCA_010110895.2 Picea sitchensis | reverse complement strand
GAATGCTTGATCTGGTAATTTCCCTACTCTGACGGATGTAAGCCTGGGATACTAATTGACCACTGATGAAGGGAGGACAAATGACAATTTTAGATATGTGATTGATAGATGAAAGATGGAAGCCTTGATAGGCTATGGACAGACGACGAAGGCCTTAGGAGGAACCTCCACTTAAATAACACCTTCAGTGTAATAAAGTTACGATGAATTTATTAATGTTATATTATTTATATGTTTTTAAAATGTTTTAAGAATTTGATATTTTTTAATCATTTAAACTAATGAAAAGGGATATTGATATTTTTTTATTTGAAATCCAGTAAGAATTATTTTGGATTGATGGAATTTCATATATTAATCACTAACATTGCAAAATCATGTTGTAGTAGAGGTATTCAAGGGCGTTGAATCTATTTGTACATTAAAAACAACGATTTCAACAACATCAAATTGCAATTTCAGCAAATATTTTATAATATGATTTTGATGATGGAAAACCCAAAAAATTCAAAATTGTAGAATGTTTAACCTTCTTATATGAAAGTTACTCAACATAGAAGAGTTTGGTATGAACTAATTTTATAAATAAGCATGTGAAACAATATTGAGGTGTAAAATTAAATAAATTTGGTTTTTGTGCCACATAGTGTATACGATGTTATGTTACTTGATCTTTGGTCGTAACTCCTTCATAGCCTCAATACAAGTATCTTTGGCTTTATAAAGCACTGTAACCATTGTATAATAGAAAACTTACAATCACTTTCGCTAAGTTGTCACTCCAGTTAGAGGTAGTGCCCTACCATTTTGGACTTTCCTATTTGTAACACTCCAGTTTTGATCCCCAAAGCATCATTGTATATTTGTAAGTATCATGAATGGTCGTGGGCCAAGCGATGTAATATGCAAACATTGTACATTGAAAATAATAAAATGAAATACAACACCAACTGTAGATGGGTAAGGACCAGAGTACTAGGGGGCTGTGATTCCACAAGAGGGGGGCTTAATGGGGTTTTTGAGGAGATTTCATATGCATTGAATCTTAAGCCATCTTCATTTTTGTTTTGTAAATAAAAGTAGATCCTTATATTAATGACATTTGTAAGTTGTACAATGACAAGTATGAGCCACCTGTTCCGCCACAAATGGGAAACCAGAACAAGTGGCTCCTAGATGTTCAGAGATTGACACATCATCCTGTATGCAAACATTGTTTGAGCAAAAATGCTTACACAAAATTTTGCAACCTATCTGTGTAAACAAAAAAGTTTGAACAATATTCTGCAACCTATCGCTAGGACTAGCTATGAACATAGATGCTATTAACAAAACTACATAGACAAAATATGGAAAAACTGCATGGTCGTCTATCTTGTTGCCGTGGTAAACTATACAATTAATCCTGCAACTGGAATTGACAAATAACCAAAACCTGGAGACTTCATTCCGTTGTTGGGCCTGGTTGTCCATGAATTGTATAGACCGGGGTGAGATGTTGGCTGCATGTAGGGAATTTCACATGCGCAAGAGCATCCTCTAATGCATCGAACAAGATGTCCATCCTTTGGTCAAGGACGCTCTGAGACTCCATCTGATCGTCCTGTTTCTACTTGATTTTGAAGAGGAGTTGAAGGTGCTCCTCCGTGAGGCAGTTAGCGAATTGTTGAGGCTTCTCCTCCTCCTCTACCTTGCATGTTGCCTCTATGGTGACTTCGTTGGCTACCATTGCGTTATCCTCCAATTGTCAGCTTGGGGGGATTTCCTCCTCCACCATACAACTTCCATCAATGTAGTAGGGGTCACCTGGATTGACAATTGGGGGGGGCGGTAGATTGGTAGCCAGAGGAGGGCGCACACACGAAGGTGGTGCCTCCTCTTTTACCGAGCTCGGGTCATGGAGCAGAAGAGGGGTGGATGGAAGGAAGTGTGCACTAGAGGAGGACGCTTCCTCCTTTACCGAGCTGACGTCGTGGAGATGAAGAGGAGCGGACTGAGGAGCCTCCTTCAAACTCTGGATGGTATGTCGAGGGCTTGCAAAATGAGAAATAAGAGCCCGTTGGGAGGGGGTGAGCCTATTGTGACGGGAGAGGCTGTTGTAATAACGAGTGCCCCTCTTGGATTTTCCTCTTTCTCTGGGCATGCTGGGGATAGTATGGAGGTGAAGGGTTGTGAGAATGGAGGTTGAGAGAGGGTGTTGAGAGGAGTGGGAAGAGGCAGAGGTGCTGAGAGGGAGCTTGTGGTGACTAAGAGTGAATGGTGAGTAGAGGGTATCAGATCCAGGGAGGAAGTCACTGGTGCTCAGAAAAATGTCACAGAGAGCAGCAATACTGGAAATCTTGGGAGAGCCAAAGAGCAGGACAGGAGGAATGCACCAGGGTGGAAGAAGAATGAAATAATACATCGGGGATAAAGCCTGTTTACATCCATTGTCGCCATTGAATCTTGAGTTGACAGCCCTTACCTCCATTGAAGCCAATTTGAGAGCCAACTCGGTCCTAGTATGCTTGGTCTAGCTGGCTCGCGCGCCCATTAACCCAATTAGTCTAGCCATGCACACTACCATTATTCTCCTCATGGTGTGAGCCATGGGGGATTTAATGTTTGTGGGCTAGCAATCGGGGTTAATAACTCCCCTGGATGCTCGGTTCCAAGTGTCCTCAAACTCTGTCCAGGTGGCACCCCATATCTTAAGCTATCTTCATTAATCAATGTGTCATTTAGCCATTTTTCCCATCGACCTATTAAGCACTCAAATCATTGAATTCATGTAAGAGGTTGAGTGAGGAAGTCAGCCCACTTAGTTATGACAACAAGGGTTGAGTGTAATCACCTTTGGGGGAAAATCAAGAGTCAAGTAAGCATGGGAAAAGAGGAATTTCAAGTAGGAAAAAGAGTAGTGTTTTTTTTACAATTGGAAAGAAGTGAGGAAAATGGGGGGAGAATGTTGCAGAAGAGTGGCCAGCCATAGTGGGTATTGAAGATAGCTTGCTAAAGCTGAAAATTATGTTCAGAATGAGGTTGTTATGCCTATGAGTGATTTTTTGTTGAGAAAAATCACCCAAGGACAAGTGAACTTGTTGTTTGAGGACTCTTATTGCAACTAGATTTCCTGGAGCCCCCGGTAGAGAGATTCCTGACCGGTCTATGCTGGAGCCCTAGAGGGGATGAAGATTGTCTAAGTGATTGTGATGCAGAGAAGGAAATATCATCCCTTGTGTTGTGCAGAGTGATGGGGAAGAGAGTTGGGTGGTTGGAATTGTTGTAGGAGTCATGTCACTGTAATTTTAGAGAGTTTCGAGTTGCTACAATGGGATATAGACACCCAAAGGAGCATGTTCATTATTGTGGACTCATAGCCCCAACTCGGGGGTAGCCTGTTGAAAAAAGAATTGGTGGAACAAAGCTTACAGTTGGGAGGAATGTCCATTGTGTACAACCGGTTGTGTAAATCGTTTTTAAAAAGACAAGTGTTTTAATCACTTTGTCATTTACAATTTTAATGTTATGATTGAATGTTGCATTTACTTTGTATTTTGTATATATGAATGTTGGTGTGTACATTAATTGTTGATGTACATGTTTAAATCAATTGCATTCATGAGTTTAATTATTAATGATATTTGCATGGGTGTGTATCTCATGTTGTTTATATTTCCGCATTTGAATCGAATGATAGTCAATTTCATAGTAATGTGGCCCAATCGGGTAAATAGGCATGCCACATAATGGTATCAGAGATTTTTTTTTATGGTAGCACACCTTAGTGAGAATTTGGGGACGTTACACTATTCGATGTGTATATGGTGTTTTCATGTGGTTCGAGTCAATTATTGTAGTCGTGGGGTTCACCGAGACTAGTTGTATTGATGACACTAAGACATATCATGATGTTTATGACCAAAATTGTAAACTATTATGTGATGTAGATCCACAACTTCATATATATATATATATATATATCTTGAGTAGGCCTATAAAAGGGTGTTTCTTTTTATGTTGTCAATTTATTGGTCAATATGTCAGAATATTTAATTCACATATGTTGATGTGTACACACTCCAATGGGAGTGTAGATTCATAGTCAAGCTAGATGCATATTTGTTAACTAACAATAAGTCTGGATTTGATGATGGTGACGATAACAAGGTTGTCGCACCATTGAACCATATTATGTATCTTTGAGAGCAACGATGATAGTGAGGAAGCTATCATACATTTGGATTATTTCTTTATATATACATAACACATACATGCACACATACATACATTTTACATACATGTATATATGTGTATGTGTGTGTGTAGAATTAGATGCTCTGATATGTTCATCCGTCAGATATCCATCCATTCCATTTCCATCCATTCCATCCATCCATCCATCCATCCATTCCATTCCTTCCTCCTTCCATCCATCCTTTCCTCCATCCATCCATTCCGTCCGTCCTTCCATCCATCCATCCATTCCTTCCATTCCTTCCTCCATCCATCCATCCATGTCCATCCTCCTGTCCATCCATCCATTCATCCATCCGTCCATTTCATTCCTTCTCCTTCCTCCGTCCATCCTTCCTTTCATTCCATTCCATTCCTCTTTCCATCCATCCTCCTCCATTCCATCCATCCATCCATCCATCCTGTCCATCCATCCATCCATTCCGGCCATCCATTCCTCCTCTTTCCGTCCATCCTTTCCTCCTTCCATTTCCATTCCCTCCATTCCTTCCGTCCATCCATCCATCCATCCGTCCATTCCATCCATCCATTCCTTCCTGTCCATTTCCATCCATCCTTCCTCCATCCTTTCCGGGCTCCATCCATTCCATCCATCCATCCATTCCTCCGGTCCATCCATTTCCTCCATCCATCCATCCATCCATCCTCCGTCCATTCCATTCCATCTGTCCTTTCCTCCATGTCCATTCCATTTCTTTCTCCTCCAGATCCATGATCCACAGATGTCCGCCCATCCATCATCCATCCGTCTCCATCCATCCATCCCTTCCCTCCATCCATTCCTCCATCCATCCATTCCATCCATCCATCCATCCATCCATCCATCCATCCCTTCCTTCCATCCATCCATCCATTCCATTGCCTGTCCATTCCATCCGTCCATCCATCCATCCATTCCATCCATCCATCCATTCCATCCTCCGTCCATCCATCCATCCATTTCCTTTCCTCCTCCATTCCATCTTTCCTTCCTTCCTCCCTTCCTTTTTTTTTTTTTTTTTTTCTCTTTCTCTCTCTCATCTCCCATTCCACCCTCTCCCATTCCCGGCCACCCATTCCTCCATCCATGTCCATTTCCTCCATCCATTTCCTTCCATCCCATCCTCCGTCCATCTTTCCTCCTCCGTCCATTCCATCCATCCATCCATCCATCCATTCCATCCATTCTTTCCCTATGAGAGCGATGACTTTAAACAAGTCGAGATGGCCGCGGGGGAAAAACAAGTAGTGGGACCTAGTGTCAATAATTGTGTAATAGACCTAGGAGAGTGCACTACAAGAAATGTTGAAGGTATATGTCACTGCTCTTCGGGAATATGACCTAATCATTGGAATGGATTAGTTTAGCGGCTCATCGGCGGTAGATTATTTCACAAAGAGGGTACTTTGTTTTGATGATGAGGGAAGACCAATAGAGATCAAGGGTATACAGAGGAGAAAGTGTAAATACGCTTTATATCAACTATGAAAGTCAGCGATGCTTGAGACAAAGTCAACATGTAATGGCGGTGAATGAGAGGAAGTGACCCTCATTGGATCAGTATCTTGTATTTTCAGAATTTCAAGATGTTTTCCAAACGAATTACCGGGGTTACCTCCGGAGAGGAGCTTGATTTTACTATTGAGCTAAAACCCGGTGCGGAACCAATATCCAAGACTCAGTATCGAATAGCGGTGCGGAACTTTGTGAAGGTTGCAAAATCTGCGGTTGAAGAGTTAGACCTAGAGGCACAAGTAAGGGTGATCAATTTCACCTTGGGGAGCACCGGTGATTTTTGTAAAGAAGAAGGATAGGTCCTTACGACTGTGTATAGAATTTCTGAGGACTTGAGCAGATTGCTACGATTGAAAAATAGGTACCCAATGCAGCGGATAGATGACCTCTTCGATCGAATGAAAGGTATTCTCAAAGATCGATTTGCAGTCTGGGTATCATCAGTTGAGGATTAGGAAGGTGATATCCCAAAAGTACTTCAGACTTCGGTTGGACATTCACGAGTTTGTTATAGTACTGCTTCGGATTGTGTCGCCCAGTGATATTCATGAGCCTCATGAGCAGTATTAGGAGTACTTGGACCGTTTTGTACAAGTATTTTTTTAGATGACATCCTCATCTATTCAAGAATGAAAAGAACACGAGGAACACTTCACGAATAGATGTTGTCTTGCCTTAGAGAGAAAAGATTGTATGGAAAGTTGTAAGTGATTCCTTCTTCCGGAAAAGGCATCCACTATTTAGGTCACATCATTTACGACAAAGGAATCTCAAAGTAGACCCAGAGAAGGTTAAGGCCATTATGGAATGGCCGATTACGAAGAATGCACATGAGCAATTGAAGCTTCATGGGGCTAGCGAGTTATTACCTGGGAAGTTGTGGAAGGATTTTTAAAAATAGCGAAACCCATCACCACTTTACCACGTAAGGGGGTCAGGTATGAAAGGAAAGAAGAATGTGATAGTGCATTGGGGAGCTTAAATTCGCGACAAGTGCACCAATTCGATTGCGGATATGGAAAAGGACTTCATGGTTTGCAGGATGCCTCGAAACAAGGTTTGGGGCCGTGCTATCTTGCAAGATGGAGAAGTGATAGCCTATGCATCAAGGAAGTTTAAAAAGCCGCGAGAGTTATATCTGACTCATGATTTAGAGTTAGCGGTACATGTGTTGGCTCTGAAGCTTTGGAGGCACTACCTTGTTGGGAGAAGCTTTTGAACTCAAAGCGGACCATCAGTACTTAAAACATATCTTCCTCAAAAGAAGATAGAATCTCACGAGACAAAGTACGTTGGGTGGGATTTTATGAGTGGTCACCGATTTTGGTATATCGTACGCTCGAAATGAAAATATTGAGATGCCTTGGTAGGAGACCACGAATCTTCTCACTTAATGCCAGCAAAAGTCAATCGAGGCGATGTGTTGGAACAACTCCAAGAGGCAGTTGGTGTTAAAGGTTACTTCAAACCTCAGTAGAATGGTTAGGTCCCAAGTACGAAGGGTATAGTTTGGAAACGGACGGATTGTAAAGATATCGAGGGAGGATGTACATTCGAGGGATATTGACATCATACTTGAAGAAGCCCATAGATCACTTTATTACGCGCATCCGGGAGTTATAAAGATGTACGCAGATATGAAGAAACTCTTCTTTTAGGCGGGCATGAAGCGCGATGTAATCCATTTGATAGCCAAATGCCTGGAGTGTCAACAGTGAAAGCCGACCACCATCGCGGCCGAGGCCTTCTACAACCATGATATTCCTATGTCCAAGTGGGGAAGTCATCTCTATGGATTTTGTTGTAGAGTTACCACTCACATCCCATAGACACAATGCCATTGGTGTGATAGTGGATAGGTTAACCAAGAGTACTCATTTTATTCAGTGGTGCCCCGATATATCAGCGATGTGTACAGTATTTGTAAATGAGGTTATCCGTTTACACGGAATACCTAAGAAGATCATTCGGTGAGGGACTCGATTCACATCGAGATTTTAGGACAAGTTCTGATCGGCATTAGGGACTTCAGTTGAACCTAGCCTGACTTATCATCGGAAGCAGATATAGACGGTGAGAGATAGAAATCAAGTCATGGAAGACATGCTTAGGATGTATGTAATGGATAATCCAAACCCGATTAGGAAAATTACCTACCTTTGGTAGAGTTTGCCTACAATAATAGTTATCATAGTTCCATTGGGATGCGGCCCTACGAAGCCTTATGCGAGGATATCACGGTTTACCTTTGAGTTGGAAGGATATTTGGAAGATCGAGGTAGAGTTGGGCGGAATTGATTAAAATGGAGGAACAAGTGATGATTCAAAATTAGGCGAGAGACTAAAGGAAGCGGGATGAAGCTAGGAAAATATCACCCGGAATCATACAGAATCAACCTTGAAGTTATGAAAGTGGGAGATCGAGTTTTCTTCGAGGCCTAATAAGAGTACCATACAGTTGACAGGGACAAAGTTGTCACCTGGGTTTATAGGTCCATTTAAGGTCCAAGAGAAGGTTGGACGGGTGCCTATCGTCTCGTCTTGCCACCCCACTTGCATAAAGCTCATAATGTATTTCATGTATACATTTTACGTCATTATGTCTTTGATGAATCACATAAACTAAATTGGAAGGAATTCTGGGTATCAGACATGGGATCCCTCATGGTAGAAACATTACGCATATTGCACCGTAGGTCGGCCATTTCGAGGTAGCAGTAGACAGAAGTTAAAAGGTCAGTGGGACAAAGTATAGTCGAGGGATCGCTGCAGGAAGATGCGAGACACTCTGTGAGATTATCCTACTATTTTGACCCTTGAACATGTTTCTCCCACGAAGATGGGAGATAATATGTAACACCACCTTTGACTAAGACAACCAGGACTACTCGAGGACTATATACTTCATTTTCTAGTCTGTGAAACCATTTAAGAGATACACTTAAACTTTTAAAATTTTGGAACTTTTAAGAATATTTTAAATGTTAATGGTGATGATGCATGAATTCTGATCTATTATGTGGATGAAAATTTTAGGAATGCTATTGACTATGATGTGTATAATGAGACATATTGTGAAATATAGAAGTTGTTGAATGTTTAAATACCAGTAGCATGATGTTTTGATAAATGATAATCTTGTGAATGTATAAAAGTATGAATTAGGGATATTGTGAAATCTAATTCAATTGGAAAAGTTTGATGTTATGTATTGGTACATACGATACCAAATTAAAATGATAATGTAATTTATGATATTGGCTAAAGAAATGCATGGTTGTGTTGCGGACCTAGCTTGCGAGGTTATTGGGATATGAAATAGCCAAGTGGTAATGATGATGAAAGTGGATAAATGGGACAGCATTCGGGAACCCATATGGTATGCAAGTAATATATGGAAATTATTTTGATTTGGATGCATTGCTATGATATATATGGACTATGATACGATTGTGGTACTAACAACTGCCTAAAACTGAATAAGCGATGACAAAACCTCTAGCAATCTGATTACGATCTGTGTGTTCCATTATGGGGTGTTGACCCTGGTACTATGAGGAGGGTGGAGGTGTTTCCCACCACCGTGTATCCTCCGAAACTGAAGTCACAGGAGGGGCGGTGTGGTTCCAGCTCAGTGCGTGTGATGAGGCCGATGGGTTGCACTGCTAGGGGCTTGAATTAGGATAAGCGTGCCACTCACGGGTTCTATTTGAATTTAGGTCAATATAGTTGGCCGGCTCAAGATAGTCTATGAGAGAGACCGGATAGAATGGAGTTGAGTAGGTTAGGAAGGAAGGATGAGTAGATAGTTGAGACTTTCTGGGGAATTACGTCTTGTGGTGGGATTTGAAGAAGAAAATAAGTATATAAATATTCATTATGATGTAACTAAACCACGGTTGTTAAAATAAATTATAAGTCGAAAGATTGAGATTAAAGGAATTCTTCTACAATTGATGAATGTTGTCTTTATGAAGATAGTTTGTTATTTGGATTGAATGCATACATAAAATTATTCTTGAATGCCAGTTTGATTATTAGTACGTGCGCGAGGTTTACATGTACTAGCTACATGTATTTATATACATATACAATAATAATATGGACTTCTTGATTTACTTTCTGATATTGTCAAGTTAATTGACGTGAATGTATGAACCATGCCTTTTCATTTGTAACATCGGACACCTTAACTTCGGGACGAAATTAAGGTATCTTATGGTACAAAAAAAAAAAAAAAAAAAAAAAAAAAAAAAAAAAACTATAAAACAAAATTAATTAAAGAATATAAGAGTGATTAATTAAAGTAATAATCAATGCATAATTCATTTAATGAATTATGTGAAATTTAAGTGATAAAAATGTAACAAAGATATTGCATTATCTTGTGAGAGGAGTGTCTGGGGGCAAAACCGAGAAATCGAGAAGATAAACTGTTATGGGAGTAATGGAGGGATAGGGGTGAAAGTTTGGAGAAGTAACTGCATGATTCGGTGGAGGAGGAATAAGGGGGAAAAAGGAGGGTGTCGCACCATTAGGAGGGAATGAATCTTTAGCAGACGGTTTAGTGAGCAGCGAATATTGTCGATACCCGTTGGTATTATTAATGGATAGTGGCGGCTTAGCAGTCAGTTGAGCCAACTGCGTTGCTAGAAGGTTTTGGAGCACGGGGCGGGGATATCTGTGAATATCCTGGAGCTAGGTCGTTTTTTCCTAGTTGGCATGGTGGATAGTAGTTTTGGGCAGCTATTTTTCCTGTTTGTGGCAGGAGATTGACCCGAAGGACCGAGGTAGCGAGGAAAGCGTGACAAGGCCGCGGTGGTATGATAGTGCTTATCGAGGCAATTACTTGTTAAGTTATTATTTATTCTTCAGTTATGAAAGTAGTATTCTATTGTTAAGTTATTATTTATTCTTCAGTTATGAAAGTAGTATTCTATTGATAAATTTGAGTTATTAAAGTTGTTGTTATGAGAATCATTATGATGCTAAGAAATTATTGTTTCAGCTATATAATAAATTGTTTATGGAAATAAATATTGTTTAGAATAATTGGGATGTTACATATAAGGACCTGACCACCATCACATGGAGGAATGATGGTTCCAACAATTCTATACTAGACCTTGCAATGAAGTTGTCTTGAGGATCAATTTCTCATGTAATTGTTTCCCTTCATTATTATTATAAATTTTGCATATAGATCAAATGCCATAAATACCGTGCTAACAACAATCTCAATTTAAAATTTAGACACTTTGATGTGAAGTTATTTTCTAAATAAGTAAAGTGAACAATATTATTCGTGTAAAATTAAATAAAATTGATTTATATATCTCACATAGTGTAGTCTCCTATGTAACTTGATCTTTGGCCACAACTCCTTCACAACCCAAATACAAGTACATTTATCTTTCTAAAGCATTATAATCACTTTCCATAAGAGAAAGTCCACTTCAACTCTTTTATTGATATGAACTCGAGGTTAATTTTTTATTGATATGAAAGTCCACTTGATTTTTATATGAACTCGGGGTTAAATTTTATATGATCTTGGGGTGAAATAATGGTTATTACAAACATACGGTCTCGGGGTTAAAAAACAGTTAGATTCTAACTTTTCACAATTCACTACACTCTTACCAAACTCACCATGACTCCATTAATAATTTATAAAGTTGTACCTCAAATTCCATCCCGAAAATACCTTGTTTATAAAAAATCTTATCTCAATATTTTAACTAACACTTTTGGCCCACAAACCTTTACTCAAATTTGACCATACACTTATGACTGAGTACACCAACATTCCAACTTAAACTTCGACTACATACCTCTACAATTTAACCATACACTTATAAGGCTTAAATTACATTTTAATTTACACACATCAATTCAATTTAACCATACACTTATAAGGCTTAAATTACATTTTAGTTTACACACATCAATTCAATTATTTTCTTTCAATTCACATGTATTTTACCAAAAACTAATTATATGTATTTTACCAAAAACTAATTATAGAAATTATTTACATCATTTTTTTTTTAGTTCTTTCAATTCACATGAGATTTTACCAAAAACCTAATTATCAAATTATGACATCAATTTTTTTTTCTAAAATACATCATAACCCAAAGATTCAATGTCTTTCCTTTCAACTTGAAAATTTAGCTTTAAATGATTAAATATTCATTTAAAAAGTTAAAAAAAATGAAATATGTTTATGTCTTCCTACTTTCATTTAAATAAATTTATTCGCATCATCTTAAAACTTTTCCCAATTTCCTTCTTATAATCACATGTTATAAATTTATTCGCAACATCTTAAAACTTTTCCCAATTTCCTTCTTATAATCACATATTTTTTTATGGGCTCTACCACGATAAGTTATGGTTCATAAAGCATCATTCAACTAAGTTCAACAAAGTAGTAAAATCACATTAGTTTCTAGTGTTCAACAATTTCTTTCTCATAATCACATATCTTCTTATGGGACCTACCACCATAACTTATCTTCCATACATCATCATTCAACAAAGTGTAACAAACAAATTAGTAATATGTAAATCACATTAGTTTTTAGTGTTCACCAATTTCTTTCTCATAATCACATATCTTCTTATGGGACCTACCACCATAACTTATCTTCCATACATCATCATTCAACAAAG
The DNA here is from genome assembly GCA_010110895.2 of Picea sitchensis. NCBI lineage: Eukaryota > Viridiplantae > Streptophyta > Pinopsida > Pinales > Pinaceae > Picea > Picea sitchensis. Next base: position 4,255 of record SNQJ01S0069951.1, on the reverse strand, counting down.
TGTAACAAACAAATTAGTAATATGGAAATGGTTTATAGTGTCCTAGGTCTTTTTTTTTTTTAACCGGAACATAATTTTCATTAATTCAAAGGGGGGTTGCCACCAAAGTTTGCATCGAGTTACATATTGCCGATATGTATTGCCTTTAGCAAATTAAGTCATTTTTACGAGAATACATCAAAAAGCTTCCAACATACTACAAAAAATATATTCTAAGTTTACCTACAAGTGGTCTATTTCACATAGGCTCCTAGGATACCGATAACTCTGAAATACATAACATTAGCAAGAAATAAAAGCACTACCCTCATCTTCTTGCCCCTTGTCAGATTGAGAGGAGTTTTGTCCTTCAATTTCCATAATGTCTCGCAACTGGTGGATTGTTTCTTCCTTGTTGGCTCAAACTGAGTTTAGTTTTTTGTTTACCTATTGTTAGAGGCCATTGATAGAGAATCCATGTAGTAGATGAGTGCAAGATTTCAAAGTCTATTGCACTCTACTTCAAGATATTCACTTATTTGCTTCTTATGTACAAGAATGTTAATGATATTAACATTTTGACTAATGCAAGTATGCTCAATATCTGTAAATCTAAAATATCTTGAAAGTATAACACTATGATTATCTTGGATGAGATCTTCATGGCGATGCATAATTCTATGAAGCTCATACACATCTTCTTTATCCAATTTGAATAAACTAACACAATAGATCTAGGAGGGACATACAAAGAAAAAACCAAACCTTCTTCTCACTCCAACAAAATGAACAAAATTTGAATTGATTAGCTTCCTAAAATTAGGGGATGAAATTACAATGGTATATACACCATGCTTGAAGAGAAGAGTCTCTTCTTGAGTGACTTTATGCCAAAGGAAAATAACCACACTATTTGCAAATTTAGAGCACCAAAATTTAATATTAAGATGTTTTTTCAAGCTTGAAAAATTCCAATTTTTGGTTGCTGCCCCACTATGACTTTGACCTTTGAAACACCCAAAGAAAAATTCGACAATTGTATATAGAGGCCTGGAATTAAGACCAAACCAACTTATGGAGAGAAAAAAAAGGACGAATATTACAAAGTCCCAACATGAACCAACACCCAACTTAACTATTGTCTATTGAAAAATTTCCCTAAGTCAAAGTTTAAAACTATACCACAAATTCCAACCAACATTTACCTCTAACTCTTCAAATTCTTTAAACAAAGAAACACCGAATACAGAGAGAATAAATGGATAACTAAGTTCAAAACGAGCCAAGGGAGTGTAACAAAGGAGGCTTAAAAATACTTGCACCTTTCCCTCACAACATACTATTGATAGAATGAGACCAATCCAGAGGAGAAAGGGACCAATAAATCGATGAAACCAAACAAAGAAACTTACTCAACTACCAGGCACATGGGTGAACTAGCCTCAAATGCATTAGCTTTCAATCATAAGACTTGTGATTATCCCACCAAAATTATACCAAAACACAAAAGTGCATTCAATTGCCATGAGCTGAGGGGAAATTCACATGAAGAGAAGGGTGATGAGTGTCCTCAGGTTGCTCATCCCAATGAAATTCCAACTCATTGATAAAATTTGATTCATGTCAAGATTTAATTCACTTGATACCCACTTTGACAAAGATTTAAGGGATAGACATTGTGTCTTGGACCCAATTTTTAATCAAGATGCTAAGGTTAAGCCCAACTACTCATTTGGTCCATTAATATGTCTCTTTATTTAGGTCCCTCTTAATGTGGAAGAATGAGACTCTGGTGAAAGAGCTTGTTTCCTTCTTGATTCTAGAGATGATATTTTTTAATTTGGATCCTTCAGGAGCAAATTTTACAATCATTGATTTGACGATGGTCATTGAATCCCCGAAGATCAAGAGAGATCTAATATTTGCCTCCTTTGATAATGACATGCCACACAAGAGAGCGTAAGATTTTGCCAAATTGTTTGATAGATGATCAAGGCCCCAAGCATAGGATATTATTGAAGTTCCATTGGGATCATGAAGACTCCCCCCCTTCTCCTACCACTCTTAATAGTGTCTCAGGTCTCTAAAACTACTTAGGTTAAGAATTGTGTTCAAGAAATTTGATGCTAAAGCTATGCAATAGTCAAAATGTAGGAATGATTTGTAACTTTTTGAACATCTATAGTAAAAAACATCATAACTTATATCATATTTTGTGTCAAAATAAAAAATTTGAGGTAACGTATGTCGAAAATTACATAACAAGTTATGTCACATTTAACATTATTATTATTTTTTTAAGAATAAATTTTTAGTTTTCATAATTTTTTCAAGGAAAACTTAGCAATATCCCCCTCTTCCTTGTAATATATGGAAGGAGAGTGACTCAACTATCAAACTTAGTAGTGGTTGATCACCCTAACAGGCTCGACCGACCTCCCCATTGGCAATGTGCCTTGGGTGGATTGTTCAATCAATTAAGGTAATCCTTAGAGCAATTTGTTTTTGCAAACATCTCATCCCCCCCTCAAGCACTTAAGCAAGAGTGATATTGTTGATACCTTGCTAGCTTGAATCAACCAACTAGAGGAAAACATGACACAAATAGTGTTTGAACTTGGGTATGGAGAACAACAACTTCTACTCTTAACCACCCAAGCTAGACACAATTTAGACATAATTGACATTTTAATTTTAATATGCAAACACACTTGCAATTTTAGACTTTCATAGGATTCATTCATCAACATAATTTGTATTTAATGTTGCATCAAATTCTAGATATATAATGGCCATTTAAGGTTGGTTTTTGTGAGACCCACTTTACCATTACTATATAATATTTTGTTTCATATCTCTTTCATTGTGTGTGTGTGTGTAATTTCAAAACATGAGACCAAACATTGACTTTACATCGATGTATGTTTTGGGATTATACCCATGATCAATAAGTGAAACCGAGTGAAGGATAGAGAGGAGTGTAATCTAGTCTCAAAGTGTCTCAAAGCAACTGCATAATTCCAACTCACATGCATATCCATACATTGCATTATAGTGTTGTTTGAATTTGATGTGCTTTTAGTACCCTACATTTTGCATTTTGGTTCAAATTTCATCCTAGTGGGACTCGATCAAACTTGAACCTCATCGAGACTAGAATTAAAGACCTCATGGTGGAATATGCCTTGAAATAATTCAGTCATTAAAGACATTCATTATGTGTGTATGTACATCTCTCTCTCTCTCTCTCTAGAGAGAGAGAGAGAGAGAGAGAGAGAGATTTGTATACTAACCCCAAGGGTTGGCTCAATTGGGTTAATCATTCACCCAAGGCATGCTAAGTCAACAAGGATGCCATATGTCATAGGTTCAAATATGGTCATGTACTTGGAGGTTACTAGTTGCTATTTTGGCTAGCATTTGATTCACCCTCCATCCAGGTATTCCAAGGAAAAGGGTGGGATCCCACAAGGTTTTCCTTTGAAAAAACCCCACCCCAAGGGTTAGCTCAATTGGGTGAACCATCGAACTAAATCATGTTGTTGATGGGGAGGTCATATGTCTTAGGTTCAAATCTAGTATATTTTGTCAGGCTCACCACCAACTATTATGGTTGGTGGTTGAGACGTTGTCAATCCAAATATAATCTCTCTAGGTGCTAGCACACATTCAACCACTACCTCAAGGTGACCCCATGTCCCAAGGAAAAGCCATGATGAGAATTGGACATTACCCAATGGTGAAAACTCATTGCTTCTCACCAATAGTCCAACCACTCTAGGCTTTAAAATTTGAAGGACACAAGGGTGTGGTTTGATCCACGTATGTGTGCATGGGTCTCAAAATAATTTAATATAATCTCTTTAGGTGCAACCACATGTTCAACCACTACCTCATGGTGATCCCATGTCTCCAAAAACAAACATCATGGGAATTGAACCTTGCTCATTGGTGAAAATATCCTCACTCCTCACCAATAAATCCAACCCCTTTATGAACTAAGTAATCTATCTAGCTAGCTATTTATAATTTAGCTCAGTTGGTCGACCACACTCTGCTAAGGAACTTGTGTCAAGAAGAAGTTTACGAAAGATGCAATAAATTAAATTCAAAATTTGCGTATTCATAATAGTATAAAGAATAAATATCATAAAGTGTTACCAAAAGAAAATTACCGAAAGTTCATCAACATAACAAAGTTTGGTATGAACTAATTATATAATTAATCAAATGTGAAACAATATTGGTGGTGGAAATTAAATAAATATGGTTTTTT
>SNQJ01S0069950.1:11066-24198 GCA_010110895.2 Picea sitchensis | reverse complement strand
GTGATATTGCAAATGATGTAAAAGTATTGATCTAGTGCATTGGCACGACACCTTCCACGGTCATGAAGAAATTCGAACTGCCTTGCAAAGAGTCAAGTTGTAAAAAGTCAAAGTTGCATGTCTAGGTCAAAGTCAAAGTTGTCAAGTTTGTTGCATGTTGCATGAATGTCTAGTTGCATGTTGCATGCATGTCATATGCATGCTAAGGAGTTCACATGCATATCATGTCAAGGGCGAGTTCCTAACCGAAGTGTTAAAGTTCAGTTCTAAATCTGATTGTTAAGTTAAGTTTGGTTCTAAATCTGATTGCTGAGTTAAGTTCAGTTGTAAAAGCATGCACTCGTGCCTCTAATTCGAGCCCCCCCCTCTCTACCTCTCCACTCCTATATAAGCAAGAGGTTGACCCTCTTTTCTACACACTGGGTTATGCAGTGAATAGGTGAGGTAATAGAGAGGTATATCGGTCCAGTCCAGAGCGCATAACAGAGAGGTATATCAGTCCAGTCCAGAGCACATAACAGAGTGGTATATCAGTCAATAACAGAGAGTTGTATCAGTCGATAAGAGGCAGTTGTATCAATCAATAAGAGGCAGCAGTAACAGTCAATAAGAGGCAGCAATAACAGACCATAAAGAGGCAATGTAACAGTCCAAAAGAGGCAGCGTATATCAGCAAAGATATATCTTCAGTGCTGGTCTGTAACAGGTGATTATAAATCAGCAAGGTCTCTTAGTTACACAGTCAGGTTAGAGTCAACTTGGCAAGCTTTTTAAGAGCAGAATTTCATGGTGGAAAATTTGTAAGTGGTCATACATTATTAATGCAATAAAAGGAGATTGTTTGTTGGGGTTTTTCTCTCTGTATAGGGTTTCCCCAGGGTACATGTGTTGTGATCTTGCATGTTGGTAATTTCTTATGATTATTGTTGTTCTAATTTATGAATGATGTCAAGATAAGTTCTAAGTACAATCAGAATTTTAAAGAAGTACTTACAGTATTAAATCAAGCTCAAAACTTAAGAGCTTTTACTAGCATTGCATCTATGAAAATAAACATAATTTCTTGAACTCTCAAGCCCTCTTTCCTTGAAGTAGACCATGCATCAACATTTCATTAAGTTATATGTTAGAACCTCCATTGTAGAATTTTCTAGAATGCAACTCCTCAAAGTTTCAAGAAAAAAATACCAAAGGGTAAAATGATTATCCTATACGATTCACTACATGTCAAATTTCCTAAAATTGTCACAAGTATGCACTGCACTCAGGGATGGCAAGTGCGGGGGGATCATCATTGGTCCCAAAGGAAAAACTGAAGCAACTTTTGTGTTGGACCTAGTGAAATCCTCTAATAACCAAGTTGAAGCATATGCCTTGCTACAAGGACTGCATATAGGAGCTGACCTCCAAATTCAATTGTTGATTGTAGTAGGAGACTCAAGTGCAATAATCAATCAGATGATCTTGAAAGCCAACTTATTATATCCTTGCATCTATTCTAGCTTGGGATTACAAGGACGTCGTCAAATTCCAAAAGGTTTCATTCCATCAGGTTTTGAGGGAGAATAATCAACAAGCAGACAAGTATGTTAATGAGGCCACTAAGTTAAAAGAGGGGGTAATTAAGATTAATGGGACCATACTCCATCAAACCATACCTTAATCAATTTACAATGAACTCACTAGAGAGAAACTTTGCATTAAATTTCAATGTGTCACGTACATACAGGTTTCACTTCCAACAAGGCAAGTAATTCGATGAGACCGGTGTACCCCCTTCACATGATCGGCTTCATGGCAAAGCATGAATTTGAAGCAAAGGTTGGTGTTTATCATTATCACGGTGGGATAATGGAACTATGGAGAGGAAGGTGTCGCATGGAATTTGGATCTTGGCTCCAGATTTCCAATCATTGGCTTGTAAGAGGAGCTAATGCTTATCCTGTGGTTTTGTGCTTGTTTGGTCTGGTAAATTTTAGCCCAGGAGGCCTCTCTGGAGGATCTTTGTCTCTGTGTCTCTCCATCGTTAGGGAATTTTTCAGTTTATATTTGGTTTTCTCCCTACTAGAGTGGATTGGTTTTTTTTTAAGTGCTTCTATTCTTAGGCAGTGAGGACTGTGTCTGTGGTTGGTTCGGCCTTCTAGGGGATCCAAGGTCTTTAAGCTTCAAAGCTCTCGATCTAATTTAGAAAACTCTAAAGGTGGTTCTGTGTGCAAAAAGGCAATTTGTCTGGGTTTTTATATTTGTTTTTCTCTTAGCCCTAGTTTGGTATCCTGGTACTCTGTTTGTTATTGGGTTTGGTCTCTGTTGTGTTCTAATGGATTACAGGGAGCTGCAAGAAGTAAGAAGGGTGTTGCAGAATCATGAGGAGAAAATTCAGTGTAATAGGACCTCTCTCTTCTCAGTCACTGAAAGGTACATGATAATGAGCATCAGGCTATTTCTCAATTTGCAACAACTATGGGCACATTAGTACGACAGAAACAACAAATAGCCACCTTAGAAGCGGAATGTAGCATGCTGAGAAATATGGTGTTAAATCTGAGTAAGGTAGCCCAGTCTGGAACTTCTAATCAAAGAATGTCAGTTAGTTCAGCCCAAGAAGAAATGGTGCATCAGTTGGTTGAAGTCTTGAAGATATGGAGATTGGAAAGCAAGACTCGGTTCCATCAAATGTTGGCCTGGATGAGGCTGCTAGTCGTCACGTGTTCCATTCAGTATTATGTTTTTTAAAAGCTACTAGTATACTAGGAGTTTTCTATAGAATTTATAGTTGCGGCAAGAACTGGGCCTCTGTGCCCAAAGACATGTAAATTTTGTATCTGGCATGCTAGTAGCTGTCATTTTTCCTTAGAATTTCTGGACATAAAGTATATGTATCATCGCTGTTAGCCCAGCTACAGCTTTTTATAATATAAATTCCACAGTTTCAATGAAATAAAAATAAAGAAATATGCACTGCACTCTAAAATATCTTCTAGATTTTTGTACAATGGCCCCTCTACAAGCCTTATAAATAATCTGCCATGCCTATCTGACATTCTATACAATATGTCAAGTGAAATATCCAAACTTGATCCTGAAGGTCTAGGAGAGGAGAGAAACATTAATGACAATAATTCAGCAGACCCATATGATTTGGCACAAATTTAATTAGTTACCAAGCCCTGTAGCTGACAGTTAATTGGACGACAGACATGCCATGCAAGAACTATTACAATTTACCGCTACAGTGTCGAAAGATCCTTCTACTACGAAAGCCCTTGAATGGATGGAAAGCAAAGGAATATGAAATATAAAAGTTCTGCCTATTTGTTAAGATGTTTTTCTTAATGATTCACAATGTTTTAGTATACACAAAGCAGACAACTCTATACATGTCACAAGCTGACCAACACATAAATGTTATGTATCAACGTTTCTGCAAACCATCACCAAAATACTTATACAACCCGTAAGCAACAGCACCAAGCAAAAATAGGACAACGGTAGGAGTGAAATCGGGATACAAATACTTTACCAAAAACTTATCCCATTCTTCAGGCAAAAATCCTGCAAAAAAATATGCATAATAGTTGTCAGTATGATTATATACAGTTTAAAAAAAGACAATGCTATATGGCATCAAGATTTACGAAACTAAGGAAGCACAGCTAAAAACTAAGTCAAAAACTGATGCTTCCCACGTGAATTTAGTACTCAAACTAGTGGGTGACCGATAGTTGCTATCAGGATGAAATAAATGAAAATCATATTCCTCTGCAAATCTGCAACCCGAACTTCTAACAGTAAATACGACCCAATCCATCACAAGCGTAATTAATGTATAGGAACTCATTCTGGTGCATATTACGAAGGGAATGCAGGAGTTTGTTCTTACTCTTCTTGCCCGTTTCTCTATTTTTGGCAAATTTGTCAACTGTGATTCTAGTTAGTGGCTAATCAGTAGGTTGCCCCTTCATGTCACAGGGTAGTTTCTGGCCTCGTCATACTTAGTTGTGGTTAAAATTCATACCATAGTTAAAGAAATCAAACAGCAGAGATACCATATAGTATATAGACATTGAGTGTTTCGTTTTCTGGGCAAATATGTTGGAGTAATAACACTCAAATAACTGTAGTAATAAATGTTAGAAACAGAGACCACGTTAAATATTAATGACCTAATAGTAATGTTAATATTTAGTTAGTTGTGACGAGTCTGGTAAAATTTAACTACCGTATTTATTCAAATGAAGGTAAATACAAGACACTGTGAAAATGACTCAATAAAAAGTGTTTTATTGCTCACATCTCTCACTCTCATTTATTATATATGTGTTTTCTTCCAAAAACTAACATTGTTAGTGTTAGTTATGTGGCAGGTTAGTTATTAGGAATCCGGTGGAATCTACTGAATACATGGAAAAAGGTGAGATCGAGGCATTGTAAACTTGACTACTTAATATTAAAATGTTTATTACTCTCTCTCACATGTAAATTGTAATCATTTGTGCTGATGTCTACTCCTAAAAACTAACAAAATGCTCGGTTGTAAAGGTCCTTTATAGGCAATGCCTTCACCTTGCAACCAGATCTTTAGTTTCTTGCAACTATTGATTGGTTTTGTGACTGCCATCCATTCTCTTCACTTCTGAATACTACAATCTGACTCCTATAGTGTTGGCAACTGATGTGCATTTCATGCATATATCTTATTTAACATCATTTCCATTATATAACTTCACATATGACTTCTTCAATGTCTTCACTCAAATCCATATAAAATTATCAATGCCAAGTTCCCAGAAAGGCCCAAAAAATAAACTTCAATGTTATTTGATCGATTATTAAACACCAAATTCCCTCCCCCTTACAATTTTTTCTGATCAACTGTCTTCACTCATGCTTGATAAGGATTAGTCACTACACCCACTATATTGTTTAGCACTACAAGCCCAGTTTTGGAATTGGATAGAAAAAAATATTTGGCACCTGTAGATTATTGACCTGCAATGTTTTGATTAGCTTTTGTATTTCTCTCCTGTATTGTCTAATGTCATTTTTTGAAGTAATCCATTTGTCCATTTCTTTCATATTGCTGCTTCTTCCCTCATCACCAATTAAATTATCCATTATGTCATATTTGCCATTTTGCATTTTTGTTTTTTGCCTCAGTTCCTCGTCAACTATTACATTGCACCTCGTAAATTGACAGTTCTGCTCGCACATTGTATGTTTTCTTTTGGTAGTGATCAACCTAAAGGATTTCAGCGTCCACGCTTGTCATCAAATCTCCCAATCTTGTTGGAATTCTCTGTCCTTGAATGAAAATCCACATCTGATGGGATAGTTCATAGATTTAATAATGAAGGCCAATGTATTTTCATTTTCTTCTATCAACTTCCACATCCATAAGACTTCTGCCAGATCTGCCGCATGCATCATTTTCAGTTTTTTTTTTTCCTTTTTCTCTTGAGGGTAGCAGCAAGCATAGTACTTCAACTGAAATAGTAAACAAACTGCACCTCATGGCAATCCTCCTTCAAATACCCTAATCTTCATTCACTCCCTAGTATTAAATTGATCAGCTAATGAATTCCATTCCCTCAGTGTTGGGTTACTATCCCACTAAACCTTCTCTGTTCTTGTTGCTCTTATCCACTGCAATTAATGATTGACTACAATTATCATTTTCTTTTGATTCCTATCAATTGTCTCTGATCTATTGTTGTTGGATCCTGGAATTCTTCAGTTATAACTAACATACCTAGGTCCTAAATTTTCATTTGATCATGAACAGTAGCTTCTAACCACCGTGCAGACTGTTTTTCCCAGTTTCTCCATTTTATCAATTTCTTGTTTTCTTTGATATTATCTTTGTGATTTTTCTTAGGATTAAACATCATTCTTTATTTATTCTTTTTGAGACTAGCATTTTCTTTTCTAATTCATTTATATTTGGTTGTACCCATTCATAGCCCTTTTGTATACAGGAAGTCACACTTGATAGCACCAAATCTTTGGTCCTGACTTATGTTGTTGGCATGTAATTTCCATTGTCCTTGTTATTAAACAAAAAACTCCTATATTTGTTTTCAATTGAAAAAAGACTATATTTCTGACATAACTGTTTATGCTTATGTCACTTGGATTCAATGCTTCAACTTTGGCCCGGTGTCAATAACTTGCCCAAAACTCCCCTATTTGTTTTTCAATTGAAAAGAGACTACTTCTGACATAGCTGTTTATGTTCATGTCACTTGGATTCATTGCTTCAACCTTGGCCTGCTGTCAATAACTTGCCCAAGGCATATTCCAAACGAAAAACTAATAATAAAAAATCTCTAAGAAAAGGGTGGGTTAAAAAAATTGTGTTCTCATAGATGCATCATGAAAATGTGTCAAATCGCTATTTCACTCTCTTTCACATATTGTGTCCAATTAATTCAGCTTTGTCTAAAAGCTCTGCCAACAATGTGTCAATTTTCAGACCATGGTAAGCAGATTCTGCACATAGAAAGAATAACCTAAATGCCAGGTAGCTGAAAACTTAAAATCTTCGATCAAACGGTAGATCTAAGTATTCTAATCTACAAACACATACTGCTAAAAATTCAAACAGTAAATACATAGATCTGAACTTTCAATCACATCTATCTTCTATTAAACTAGGAAAGAAGAAAATACAGTGCAATAGCTCAAAACAAAAATTCACTAACCATCTCAGTGGTGTGCCCGGCATCTCCTTTATAGAATAGGAAGAAGAGTGAAGATACAATATATCTAGTCAACCAGTGATGCGCCCTAGGTCATAGCATCAAAACCCTAACCCTAAACTCCTAGTGCAGTGAGCACTCATGCATGGAACCTATTGCCAAGGATAGTGCACCTAACTGAAGATGATAAAGTCAATGCCTGCATGCACCAAACCCCAAAACTAAAGATCAATTGCTGCATGGTCTCCTTAGGATCTGCGCCCCTCCTAGAATAGGCAACTTCTCATGCAAGCATTCTGTTCTAAATCTGGAAAATGCATCTAAACTGGAATCTAACTGATGGTGGTGTATGTGTGGTGCTAAAGGCATGCATGCGCCTTCAACTAAACTTGTCTACAAAACGAAGTTGCACGAAACAGGGAAACATCTGGAAGTTGCCGAAATGGGGACGTCAAGAAACGCAACGCCCCCAAAATGGGTATGCCGGGGAAAACGTGGTGTGTCATTATTTTTTTCTTGCAAGATAATGTGTTTTATATATATATATATAAATTACCTACAGATATCCTGAAACTTTTATGTCTACAGAAATTACCAGTCTATCTTCTAATCCATTTATTTGCTTGAATTCACTGGATTCAATTTCTGTATCATGATTAAACATTTCTCTTTCCCATTGTTCATCTCTTTTAGTTCTGAGAAAGCTCAATTCTTCTTTTTCCATCTTCAAGCTCTTCCATAATTCTGATATTAATGCTTCTTTTTCTTTTATAGATTCTTCTAGATCATGTATGGTTTTATCAAGCGAATCTTCTTCTTGATCTTCTTCTTCTTTTATTTCTTTCATGCATTTGAAAGATCTGTCTTGGCTTACTTGTTTACTAGCTTTTAGCTGTGGTGGTACAAACTCTGAGTCTTTTGGAGTGTAGTTCTGTATATTCACCACGCTTGGCTGTTGGATTTTAGCAATTTGGGTAGTAAGAAGAGAGATTTGTGCATTATATCGTTTTGAGAGCTGAAATTGGCCTGGAGTTAATAAGGACAATTTATGTTCTAGTGTTGACCTCTGTTGAAGGAGAGAAGGGAGGTCAGATGTAGGAGACAGCATTTTAATATCAAGAAAATTCAAATTTTCAGTAATTTGTGATTCCTCATAATCACTTTGGGAACCAGGAGAGGAAGGAAAAGACTCGTCATCTTCAGTGAGTGAAAGGAATTCACCATCTGAACGGTCAGAAACCATATCCCATTCAGCAGGATCATAACCTGTTTGAAACAGATCCATGATCTTGGATTGGAATTTAGTTTTTGTCCGCAGAGGACACTGAGAAGCCCAGTGGCCAGGCTTGTGACATATAAAGCAAGTTGTTGCTTTGGCTTTGGAATTCTGAGGCCGGCGCTTGAAATAGACTTTTCGAGGCTGGGGATTGCTTTTAGTAAATTGTCTGGGAATCTTTTTCTTAAAAGATCTATTCTTTGGTTTACATTTAAAGCAACCACAATCCTTTTTACATGAGTCTTTTTTATGTTTCTTCTGCTGACAACCAAAATGATAAGTTTCAGCGAATGTGTCACAGATACTGGCGTCAAACCCTAACTGCTTTTTAACAGACTTATTTGTTTGTCGTCTGAGGCATTCCTTTTGTAGGGTTGTGACAATATGTTCATGCAATCCTGCTAGGGAGAGTTCTTCTAAACCAATTTCTAAAGTTTTGAGACGTTCTCTAACAAGATTAGGTATTTTCCCAGGCATTGCCGACAGATATTTTCTCAGATAAGCAACATTGTCTGGGTCAGGAACTTTATACAAAAGATCCTGCATGGTGCATAGAAATTCTGGTAATTGAGAAACATGACAAAGACGCTGATTCATAAACAAATCTGCATAATGGTTAGAGTCTATTTTTGAGCTACCATAGAATTCATGCACAACTGCCTTGATAAGCTCTTCAATGGGATTATCATGATTCATAATTCTAAGCTTATCTTGCTCATTAACTATGTCCCACCAGAGTCCTAAATTACCAGTAAATCCCCAAGTTAGCCTGAGAGCTAACTCATTCCAAGCAACTCGATTTTTAAAAATCATTTTCTGGGTTTTAGCCCATGCCTGCCATTTTTGGAAGATCAGCATCATCTCATTGCGAGATTTGCAATTGAGGTTTGTCACAGGTGTTGATTCTATGTTTTCTCTACTGAATGAGGCATGCTCATTAGAGTTTGCTGGATCAAATGGGACCTTTTTACTGGAACCATATTTTGCGTTGCACCATTTTTCCTAAGCAGATTGGAAAGGATTTCCACCTGCATCGTCATCTGATGAACGAGGTGCATTGGTGTTTGAACTTTCAGCTTCTTCCATCCCTTTAATAAACAGAACTGGAGGGATAGTTGTTTGGTGGGTAGAATGGATATCTTTTTCTAATGAGGATGATTGGGATTTGACTAACTCTAGCTTTTCAAAGGCTAATAGAACAACTTGTGCAAGTCTTGCAAGAGTTGGATTTGGATGTTCTATAGCTAGCTGTTTGAGAGTCAGATGTTTTTGTTCTTCTTTTGAAGAAGAAGGAGCACCAAACCATTTGTAAGAAGCTTGTTTATCTAGCTCTGAAAATCTAATAGGAGAAGAGGGTTCATTCTCCCTTTCGAAAGAATCTTTCAGACTTTGTACTGTTGTTTGAATTGTTTCTAACTTTTCTAAAATATGTACAAGCCGAGATTTAAGAGTCTCTTGATTGTTTTCTAAATTATCTATTTCAGCATGTAGACCATTCATATGTATTTTGGTCTGTACAATGTCTTGAGCCATATCATCAATATTATGTGCAAGACAAACAGATTGATAGTTTGCATAATTTTGTAGCCTCACAATGTCTTGTGATTTCTCAGCATCTGCTTTTCTGTATTGAATGAAATCTAGGTCTGCTACTAGATTGTTTTTAAACGAGGGAGTATGATTCCCTAGTCCTAGAATCCTTTGAGGTAAGGTAGCAGATTTATCTTTGTCACCTCGAGGTAGTGGGTTGTTTATCATTTTAATGAGAGGGACTGCAACATCCTGGCATTCTGGACAATCAGAATGTTGTCCATTATGTTCAGTTTTGGACTGGAATGTTCTGAAATTCTTGGGGGCAGATGGAACATGAGTTATCTTTGGCTCATCAGATAATCTAGAAGATCTTTCTTGGGAAGGGATTTCCTTCTGACAGAAATAACAATTCTGAGATCCTTTTTGATGAAATAAAAGATGATCGTCTAAAGCAGATCTATTGGGTTCAGGTTTATATACAGGGTTCTTTGAGAAAGAGGTCCGAGAAGATGAAGAATGTGCAGAGGAGGAAGACTTTCTAGGAAAGGAATCAGAGGTGGTTATTGATAAGGAAGACATCTGTCTTTCGAGATCTGAAATTCTAGTGCTCTGGGATCTTCCTATTCTTAACACTTTATTCCCTGAATCATTTTGTTCAATCATCAGCTGTTGGGCTATTGCTGGTGAAATTCTAGATTGCACAGGCTGATAATCAGCTGACCATTCTTCTGGTACTGTAAGCTTGGCAAATCCGAGAGTAAGAGGTGTAACATTGCCGAGACCAACCACCACGCTTTCGGAAGTAGCGCGCTGAATAAGCTTAGGATTGAGGGCTGGCATAGTAGTAGATACAAATCTAAGACAAGTAGTCGTGTGAAGCTGGGCAATATCGGAGGATTCTGCCATATCAAAGTCAGAAAACTGTACATATGCTTGAAGAAGGGAAGAAATGTAGGGATCTGTAAGGGAGACTTGAAATCGAGGTAGTGCAGAAGACCAAACAGGGCCATTGTGTAATGGAGCTTGAAAACCAGAGATTAAGGCGTCTGAGAACTGATTATGTCTAGAGTCAATAATACAACTAAGCACAGAGGTATTTAAACCAAGTCTTACAAGTGGATTAATTCCGAATTGTATGAGACCAATATGGACATATTTATATCCATTTTCTAATCCCCAATCAATATCTGATTGTTGGATTAATGGTATTTGATATACACTCTTACCAAGAGAAAGTGGGACGTTATGTGAACAATAACGAAACAAAGTGGATGCACGGAACTTAAACATAGGGAGATCATATATTTTAGAAGGTTCGATTTCTAGCATGCGCCAGTTGACATCAGGCTCATATTCTTGTGTTATGAGTCAATTATTGTATAGCGACTTAGAAGATGAGGAATTACTAAGAAAATGTTTATACCATGCACTAGGTTTATACTTGACATCAGCCGAGAAATCATATGTAGACTGACCTTTCTGTGAATCCATCTTTAAACTACTGCAACTTTCAGCAAAATACTACGATTGCAGGTAAGANATAGGGAGATCATATATTTTAGAAGGTTCGATTTCTAGCATGCGCCAGTTGACATCAGGCTCATATTCTTGTGTTATGAGTCAATTATTGTATAGCGACTTAGAAGATGAGGAATTACTAAGAAAATGTTTATACCATGCACTGGGTTTATACTTGACATCAGCCGAGAAATCATATGTAGACTGACCTTTCTGTGAATCCATCTTTAAACTACTGCAACTTTCAGCAAAATACTACGATTGCAGGTAAGTAAATATAACAGATGGTAAGATCTTGCTTACTATGGGAAAAGGACAACACGTAGCACTCCATGCCTTCCTTCGGCTTCAACGGTTATCTTTCTGTCCTACAGCAACTGCTGGAGACCACAGTC
Source organism: Picea sitchensis (assembly GCA_010110895.2). NCBI lineage: Eukaryota > Viridiplantae > Streptophyta > Pinopsida > Pinales > Pinaceae > Picea > Picea sitchensis. The sequence continues at coordinate 12,778 of SNQJ01S0069950.1, read as the reverse complement.
AAGGGATCACTTCATCTGCTACTGAACATTTACACATCTCACAATCTATATTTTCTGAACACAAGGCTCGTTCAAAGAAGCATTCACTCAGGAAAAGTCTTTTTTATTAGAACACATGGCTCTAATACCAATTTTACAGAGGAGGATCTTTTACAAACTAGGATCTCAGTAGGATCTCTTACAAAGTATATCTTAGACTATATCTTAGACATTTACAAGCGAGATCAGTGTTTTTCGTTCGCAAGATCTCGAAGGCAGAGCGAAGAGGATACACACTGCTCTTAGACACACAGACAGACTTTAGAACTCACAAAACCCCGATGTCCCAAATGAGACCAGAAGAGGCTTATTTATACATAAATTAACAGGTTGTCGGTAGACAGGAACTGGCAACTGCTTGTTAAAAGCAAGATTCCTTCAAGTGGATGGGGCAACTGTGGACTACAGTTGTTATCTCGTCCCTCCGAGGCTAGGCCATACGGGGACCCGTACCGACTTTTACGGAATAACTCGTCATAAAGAAAATCTTCAAAGGAAATCTTCCTAGTACAAAGTGGAGTTCTACTGAAACCCACGGAATAGACGGGACACCACTGTCGGCCCGTTAGACATGAAAGGAATCAAAACATAATTATTACAATTCATGACCCAAATGGCCCATCATGCTTCCATCCAATTATTGATATTGTGCTCAGCAATTGAATCAAACGAGTCACCACTGTCATAATTGTAGTGATTGCTAGGAGGAGACCCGTGAATGTCAGAAAAAGGTGGCAGTCCAGAGAAACATTTATAAAATGGCGATCCTTGCATAGCTGCAATAAGCTTGTCATCTGGAACACACAAATCTCCATAAAATTCACTGGTGACCTTGTAAGTTTGAGGATGTGGGGGCTCAAACTTTTCATAAATCAGCTCGCTTCCTTGAAATGACAGGTTAAATACAAACCATGCTTCATAGTGAGCTGCTTCTTCAATCTCTGCCCTAAACTAGTGTTTGAAAGCATCTTTACTGCTACCAAAGAACAAAATATCTCTAGGACAGTAAGTCCAGAACAGAAGATATAGCCATCCTGACCACCATAGATGAGATTCTTTGAAAGTAGAACATTCAAAGAGTATCCAGCATGAACCATCATACTTTGTCTGCAACATTATTGTACAATAGTCTTCATATGAAATGCAGGGGGTATAAAGATAAATGTAGATTTGTCCTTGCATAGGTCCTCCTGGAATTATTCCTCTAGCAATATTGTGACTGGGTCTGAAATAGCTAGTATAAGAAGATAAGTGGTTGTATGACTATACCCACTTATTAAGGATGTCTTTACATGCAGGGCTGGATTTTATACAACAGGATAGACATTCAAAGCAATAACAATATTTACAGTCTTTACAAACTAGGATCCATTTGAATCCTGGGGGAGCATCCACTGCTCTCAAGGAGGATGAAGCCATTTAATTGTCTGATCTTTTATATGAGCAGCTTCTCTGGTGAGTAGATCAACAATACAATTATCTTTCCCTGGCTTGCATTGTATGTCAAAATCAAAACCATCAAGCCATAGACTCCATCTTAAGACTCTGTTGTTTCCCTGTTCCAAGAGACGTTGATTAGTCAACATACCTTTCATATGCTTCAAATCAGTTCTAACTATGAAATGAACTGGTTTTAGAAACAATCTAAATTTTTTGATCCCATTTTTTACTGC
>SNQJ01S0069950.1:0-11056 GCA_010110895.2 Picea sitchensis | reverse complement strand
ATAGGCCGAAGCCACCCTCCAAGCACCTTGACCTTGACAGAGAAGAATCCTGGTAGCAATCAATAGCAAAGCAAGGCTAATGCACCAAGCAAGAAAGTAACCAAAGCTGATCAGATAGTTCAACCCAGAAACTGGTGCAACACCTTCCCCAGAACTTGCGCACAAAACTGCCAGACTGCAGTGCGCACAAGTGACTTCTGCAATTCTGTGAATGTGACAAATGAGAGACCGACGCCCTGTATTTATAGTATTTCTAGCAGACTTGCCTGGGCCGACTTCTCCTTCTGGGTACTAATTAATTCATTTTATTTATCTTTCTTCAACCGACATCTCGTCTAGGGTTAAATTCATTTCTTTGCTTCCTTCCGGAATATTCTAATCTCGTCATAGGTCACAATAGAGGTTCATACCTCTCGAAGCTACCATAATATCAACACACACGTCCACTAAAATCGACGGTCTGGATCCTCTCTGGTACTCCGGGCCTTCGGGAGTCCTCGTCTCTAGCCAAACTTACTCCGTTCCTCCGGAGTTCGAGATCGCCGAATACGGGGATCCTCTGACACATGTCCCTTGGATCCAATGGCTAAGATTAACTCTGGGCAACCAACCCTTCGGTGATTCTGGCTCCCTCACTCTCCTTAAACCTCCGAAGTGCTCTAGCGCTGAAGTGTGGGATTGCGTGACGCGTGTCCCCTCTGGCTCCAACAGTCCAGATCTACTTCGCGCCTTCGGGACTTTGATAACCTCCTTCTGGTATTCCTCCCGAACAACGAAACAAGGAAGCGCTGATCAGACGCCATGTGTCCTCCAATCCGATGGACAGGATTTGTTTCGGGCTTCGGAACTTAGGAAGATTTTGACTCCTCTGCAACCTTTGCACGAAATCGCCGAATACGCGAAGTTCGAAGAACTTCGGCGGTTAAACCCTGCACACTTTTTCTTGATCTGATGACTACTCTTGCTCTCACCCAGATCTAATGGTTGAAAACTGTTCGCCTCTTCTGCACGATCCTCGTCCTTTCTGAGCTTGATTTAATGGCTTAGATTTGTTCCCACGGCTGATCTTACGGCTGCTGTAGCTTCTCCTTTGCTGCTTCTGCAATTTCCTCTTGAAGAAGGGATTCCACGAATCTTTAAACGCTTTGTCCTTCTGCAGGGCTACTTCCTCGTGCTGTGCTGTCTCCAAGGATCTTTTGAGCGGACTGCTCTCCAAGCTCTGTGAAGAGTCTTACCTCTGGCGCTCTCGTCTGTGAGACAGTGTATTCTCTGCGTTCTTGCTCCTAGGATCGGGCTGCTCTCCAAGCACTGTGAAGAGGCTTACATCCTAAGCTCTGATACCATGACAAAATAAGAAGTAAAGAAGATAATACAGAGAAGACGGATTGGGAACAAGAATGTGTAGAGCGCATTCATATTAGATGAAAGGATGAACCTTATAGTCGAGAAACATTACAACTGAATCAAGAAACAAAACAAGAAATCCTAACGACTGATACAGCTAGCCAGAACAGCTGGCAGTGCACAGTCACATAATGTTGAGGTTACAGTTATAACTAACACTGCCTATCATACAAAGGATTATATAAATATGCCATCCTTAATTTATTTGTAATGAGTTTATAATGTGTTTTGATCTATAATATGTCCGTGTAAATTGTTCATTCAATCCTGGGTTTCTTCACATGGTATCAGAACAGTAACATGCTGATTCCTGGCCCCTGGAATTGTGCTGAAGTGTGTGTGGAGTAGAGAGCACTGGTGTTGGAGTGCTGTGAGATCACCAGCCAGTAAATTATGAAATGTGTGACATGGTGTAGAGGCCGCTGAGCTGTGACAATTGACTGCAGCGAGGAAGAATATTTCGTTGGGTTAGAAGTTCATGTTTAATTTAGGAGTCTTATGCGGCTTGTTAGTGACTAGACATTATGTGATCGTCCCTTCACTTGTAGTCATCACAGAAGATGAGTTTATAGTATGTTTTAATCTATAGTATCTTTGTGTAAATTGTGCATTTCATACTGCGTTTCGTCACACAATATGCCAATAAAAAATCTCACTCAGATTACCGTAAATCAATAAATTTTGGAAGCTCTTTTCCTTCTTCCTATGCCAAAAGAAGTTTTTTCTCCCCATGTTCTAGTAACTCCACTTATATCTGGAGAACACCTTGGGAGATCTGAAATTGATCTCTAAAGTCTGGTTGATGCTCCTACCTTATGATCCGATGCTCTTGCCTCAACGTTTATTTGATGCAGACGAAAAGAGGAAAGTTGGTGTAGTTGACACCCGAGCACCACATAAAAGCCAGCAAGTGTGTATCTGTAGACTGTGTCCGTGCTGTGTGTATCAGTATTACTAAAGGTCAAATTTTTCCCTTCTGATATTGGGTAGACTCTTTGGTGCCAAACCTCTTAGCCTCTCCCGTATAATTTTTTGCTATTCGAGGTGTTGATGTCTGTACCATTGTCAGCTATGCCCAACTTTCTTGTCATCGTTAAAAACATTCACTTTGACTGCTAAGGATGGTAGTGTAAAATACTAATATGACATACTAGAGTTTCTACTGATGCTGGCATCACTAGCTTCTTTGCTTTCTTGGGGGGAGGGCATTGGCATTTGGATGTTAGGAGCGATACATCTTCTTCACTGGGATTTGGGCCTTGGCCATACCCAAGATTGCACAGCACGCTTCCAAAGCTACATGCTCTTCTTCACATGGCATCTTCATACATACAGCTATGTTTTGGGACCCTATTGTGATTGATGGGAAGAGATGACATTCTTGTCTATTGGTAGCAGTAAAGCTTTCAGTGACATCCCTCTATCTTGCCGCCCTATTTTGTGTTGTATACTTTTTTATGGTGATTGTATGCTTACATTTTTTATATTTGCATTTTGTGTTTTTTTCCAATATGGCATAGGGACTTCTTTTGAGGTACTTGATATGATGCATCTTTAGTCTCACTGATCACTTGTTGGTCATTGATGGACGTTAATGTAAAACCTTTCTTGCTTTCTTACTTGCAGAATCTCTCCCTTTAGTTGACTTCAGTTTCTTTCCTGTTGCAGGAAGTGGCTACAAAGCTGTATATACTATAGATCATATTATTGCTCCCTTGTCAACAGTCAAATTGCTTTCTCCCTGTCCATATTTCTGTCATTTGAGATCTTTAATTACAGGATACTAAGGTTATCAGGCCTAGGTTTCTGGTATTACTTGGGTCTGCCATTAGCATTCAGCCAATTTTGCATGTATGTGTGGTACAACTTCCAGGAATTGCTTTGACCGGTGAATAACCTGCAATAACAACCACCTTAACTGCTTAATCAAACTACGTTAATAACTCCAGAGAATTACATTTATAATTGATATTCTTCATTTTTCCTATTGAAGTTCCTGACAAATTCAGCTTCTTGTTGTCAATTTTTACCCAGAATTTGCTCCTTGTCACATCCAATTTATAAGGGGATCTTTAATATTCTATAAGATTTTAAATGAAATAATGCAGACCACGTCTTATTGTCTGTACATCAGATATCACAGTGGAGTGGTTTCCACACGTAGATGGTCTATCCTAGTTTATTTTCAGATTTTGCTTCCCAATTTGTTTATTTTTCATCTCAAAGCTTAATCTGATTTTTACTTGGTTAAGCTTAATCTGTTCCCTAAACATTCTCTCGCTTTTGCCGTTTTGCTAGATATTGTCTTGACTAGACACATTCTGGAAATTCCCATCTACCATTTTGTATTGCTATATTTGATTATCAAAAAACCCTTGCTGCTTGCATTTTATTGAACTTTCTGAAGGTGTACTTGCATTTCACCCTTTTTTGTCCCAGATGGGTTTATTTTGCTCCTTCAGCTTGTGTTCTTTCTCAGTTTCAGACATGCAACAAAGTTTGGTATTTTCAAGATCCCTAAATTTTGCTTCATGCATTTGGAATCTATTATTTCTACATTCTCAATCTTCACACTGCCATTCATTCCCCTTTTCTTTGTCATCTTCAATATCTATCTTTGATCTACTTTGGTGTTTTCCTCATCGTTATGTTATGTGGGCAAAATGCCCTTCAATAGACAGGTACTCACCAATACATGGTCCCAATTAGACTATGCACCATTTGGGTTAGGAAGACCCATTCGGATTCTGGCCCGGCTGCCATTACTGGGTTTGGGGATGAATGAATGGTTATGAATGCAATGGAGAATGAAGATGCAAACTAACTACATGCAGAGATAAATCATAAATCTAATCTATCCTATCCTAGCTAGGATCGACTACAGTAACTAATGAGCAGCCAGAAATGCCACTAATCCCTGTGGAGGCTTCTTCCAGATAGGTGTTAAGAAGCAACAGAGTTAGATAACACATGCATATAAAGACATAACCAGATTAGTCTAAGCTACGAATTTACATGCATAAACTACTCATCATCTCAGGATAAATAATAAGAGAGAAGAAACCAAACTGCAAGAAAAATTTCTGTTCGCACAAGAAACGTCTATAAATGAAACAACATTCTTACAGCACATGCAAACAACATAACAACCTATCGGAAATAGTTCACAACAAACTAGCCACCAACAACAGTAATTCTCTCTAAAAAAATCGACCCTGAGGGCTTCTCAGTATTAGTTCAGAAAATAGTTCCTGAATTTACAATGCTTGAAGAGACCCCTAGCAAAATGGACCTCTTCCTTTACTTATAGTAATTTTAGTAACTGCCTATGGAGTTTTCTTGGATTCTGCAAGAAGCAGTTACAAGTCTCTTCAGCTTCCCCTCTCAAATGGTGTCGACATGTGTTACAATAAGGCGAAACTGATAATAGTTGACAAAAAGACAAAATAGGAGACGGTTGTGAACAAGTTCGAATTGGCTGTTTTGTCTTTCTTTATCTGTCCTTGTGTCTCAAGTAAGTTTCCCAAGCTTCATGTTGTCCTGCGATGGCGATGACTCTACGGTATATGAGCGTCTCTAGGGTAGCTTCGTGAGAGGCTGAGTTGTGCGAGAGAGTTTTCATATCTCTTGTCAAGTTAACCATGAAAGCCTGGATCATGTTTTGTGTTTTAGCTGGCCTGATGAGATGTTCTTCCATTAGATCTGCTGTTACCCTAGTCTTAGCATGAGCATCTACTTGCCTCTGCTTCGTATTCAACTGGACCTCTTCGAAACTCTGTTCATCAGATTTGGTCTTCACGAGTGCCTCGATAGGAGGCAGGTGCCCTTTATGTGCTAAAATGTGCACTGCCTTGTGAAGTTGTGCACATATTGCCAAAGAGTTCTTTGTTTCCCTCTCAGCCTTCTCCTCGACTTGCTGGCAACTATCAAGGGAGGCATAGTCAATTTTCCTTTCCCACACCGATATGTGGGGCAACCCGGTTGGGGCATCTGGGTTCTCAGCAATCCATCATTGCATATCATTCAAACCTTCTTTGATGGCGGAAAATTCTACGTTCTTGGATTGTACTAGCTTGTGCTGGGCTATAATTTGCATTGCCAATTGCTAGAAAACTTGGAGGTTTGCATACATGTTAGTAGCCATCTCGTTGAGTTTTGTCTTGACTCTTTCCGTGCATATCTTGAATTCCTTAAGGCTCCCCTTATCTCTTTTCCCGCGCTTGACTTCTTCTTCCAGTGCTTTGATACGATCATCTTTTTCTTGGTTTTCCCGGACTAGGTCTTTGAGATTTTTCTCTGATGTATTGTGAAATCCACACCAGCTGATGCAATCGAGATTGGGTCCTTCCTAACATCTTCTGTCAGAATGGTTTTTGTAACCATTGACAAGGGAGCTTTCTCGGTGACTAGGAGCTTCTTGATTTGCTGCTGTACAATTCTGTCGGAGGCCTTGTCAAACTGGAAGGTCTTTAGATTGGCCACCTTGCGATCCTTGGAGGGCGTGAAGAGTCCCAATCCGAGTTTGTCGAATGGGAAGTGCCCACCGGTGACTGGGGCTTCGATTGATGACCCCGGGATATTTGTGTCCATGGGGGAAGCATCTTTGTTCAATGCTTCTTCATCATGCTTTCTTTGCTCCTATGTCACTTCCGCCGCTGCTTCGTCGACTGCCCTCTTCTTTGATGCTGCTGCTGCTTTAAGCTTCCGCTGCCGACTTAGCTGTAACTTCCTCTTCTTTTCGCTTCTGCTCAGACGCGTCCTCCTTTTTCTTTTGCACCTTTTCCTTTTTGTTGTTGTTGTTGTTTTGCAACTAACTTGATTGTTGTTGCATCCTCGGCCTTTTGTTTTCTTTGCTCCTCCTCCTCTTCTTTTCTTCTCTTGTTCTCTTTCTCTTTTCTTTTTCTTTCTTCCTCGATTGCTGCTGCCGCTATCAATTCGGAGGTTGTGGCTATGGTCCTGGCTGTTGCTATTGCTGTTGCTGCCGCTTCTTCATCAACCTTCTTCTGGGCCTCTTGGGCTCTTTGTTCATCTGAAATTCTATCTAGTGGGTTTCCCTTTCGCCTGAATATGACCTCATGGTATGTTCTGGCACGATAGTGAATATCCTCTTCTTCCCAATCGTTTTTCGTGTATTCCCATTTGTGCTTGTGGTTGAAGCAGTGTTTCTTTACCACCTCCAGAGGATCATGCCTCGAGAATCTTTCCTCTTCGAAGTGGAAGGATGTCAGTATGTCTACTTTGGCCTGGGCCTGTTTAACATCTTCGAAGGAATATGACCCAACCCATAATGGCAAAGGAGGCCAGGTGGCCTTCTTGTTCTTATAAAGAGCTACGCCAACTTCGCGAACCACGTTCTGATAAACAATTTCTTGTAAGAACAACTTGTCTGGGACGAATCTTGGAAGCAAATGTGGAGCTTTAGTAGCTCCGTATATTCTTAAATATGTTCTATATTCCAAGAGGTACCAGTCTCCTATTCTTCGGACTATCGCCTGTGCTTTGTCCGTCATGCATGGTGCAGGTGAGTCGAAGATAAGATGGAACAACAGTACTAGGAAGTGATCACAGATCTTGTGATATTCTATCCTATACTTGTGCTCCTAGAGCAACTTGCAGTAAATGTGGATTGGGGGGTCAGTTGGCTGCCAAGCCCATCCCATCTGTGGATATGCGTGGTAGATGCATACCATGTTCAGGAGATAAGAGGACATGTGAAAACGAGGGAATTTCCCAGGGACGGTTTCTTTGACTGCTCTGATAGCTTCTTCCAGGGATGCTGATAGGATGTCATCCTAGTCGAAAGTCGATTCGACATCCGCGATGTAGTAAATGAGAGGCACCCATGTCATAGGGAATTTTGAAGCATCGGGTTCCCCATATAATCTGCACAACATTGCCACCGCATATTAGTAAGGCGTTCACAACAAGTTGGTGGGGTACTCACCCGAGGGCCTTGATTTAAATGGTTTTCTTACCAAGCCTTTAACAAATCCTTTGACTTAAGTGGGAATTTCTTTATAAGCTTTTCATCTAGCGATTGTTCCCCTTTATCTAGGTGGTAGCAGGAATCTATAGTTGATGCTTTGAAAGATGCTATCGAGTGCTCCCTGGCATTGTGAATATACTTGGTCTCCAAGTCCACATGTCTCAATATCCATGAAATGGCCTCCGCACAGGGAAAGACTACTGCGTGAGCTGCCACCTTATACAACTTGGATTTTCTAATGTTGAATTTCTTGAGGTCAGTGTCTGCCCCTTGGAGGAAGGTTTAATTGTTAAACATTTGGTAAACCTCACCCCATTTGATTGAAGTTTCTCTGTCGATAATCCCTTTAGTGTCGTAATATATGGGTCCTGGGAGGTCTAGTTCTTCCTCCTGGAAGCTCCCATTTGCAGAGGCCTCTTCCACAGGGTCCTTGCTAACACTTTGCGATCGCTTGCGTGGTGACATATTTGAATCTGCAAAAAACATATTTCTCATCAGTTCACTAGAAACACCACTTTTTAGATAATAACATCAAATCCTTATTATTTTAACAAGGCAAAGAATGGAGAAAGAGATGGACTGGTTCAATTTTTCATTTGGGTGATTTTTAGACCTTCCTGGCAAAATCAGAGGGTTAATAGTTTTGGCGGAGATACATACCTGTGTCGACGTCAGAAAGATAATCATCGCCGGCATAGAGAGATGTATCGAGGTCTGAAGAGGAATGGTTTGTCAACATTGCAAAGTTGTTGAACCAATTTTTGGTAAGTGTCAAAGAGGGGGATTAGTTAACTATGTATCATCCTCGAAGGAAAGATTGACGTCGATATGGTGAAGACCCCATCGATGTCTATCACGCGATCGTTGCTGACACGTATTGGCACTCATCCAAAGAAACTTGCCGATGAAAACAAGCCTGTATCGACGTTCAACATTTAAACTTTGTCGGTGTAGACGAAGATGTATTGGCATCGATCATTCAAATCTTGTCGCCACGACTTCCAAAGCTAAATTTTGGCTAAGTGTGGGTAAGTTTTCCTCCTTCTGTACGCTCGGTTTGTAAGCATGCAATGGTTGGTGTGGAACGCTTCAAGCGAAGCATAACAAATGAAATGGTGAAGATTAGTTAGGGTAAGGTAGATGGTTGAAGGGTTTCACGGGGTGAGGGCATAGGGCCTTATTGGGGAAAAGCTAGGGCATAGCTGCAAGGAAGAGAATGGGCTTGCTGAGGACTCGATAAGCAAGGGTATGGAGGTCTATGCGTAGGTTGAAGTGTTGGAAGGTGGGGAAAAGGTAAGGAAAGGCAGTTTTAGGGCCAACTCGCATTCCCCGGTGCCTATCCATATACAAGGAAAAAGAAACCGAAATGATGAACAACACGTGGGCGAGGGTAGGTTACCTACTTGTAAGTGTGTGTTGACATGTGTGCTCGGTGAGGAGGATGATCGCTGAGTGGTCTCATCACGGGATTTCTTCTCAAACGTGCTCCAAATGCTTTTTCGGTGACAATGGTGGAAACTAAGCCCTGGTGGGGCTTTATAACCCTTTTTCATCCATTCAGCAYGAGAAACGAGGAAAGGAAAAGCATGAATCGGTGTTTGGGAGATAAGTGACTGCCAAAGTATCGTCGAGCATCAAGCAATCAACGCTGACACATACAAATCCTTAAGTGAGATGTCGTCGATGGCTGGCCTCTTCTTGTATCGRCGATGGAAATATTATCGTTGCTGATACATGAAGGAATGGCTTTGTTGAAAACTTCTAAGTGTTGCCATTCTTGTGTATCGACGATGATGATCGGATGAGTGCTGACGTGTCAGTGAGGATAAGTTCATTGACGTCGATACATAAAGAAGAATCCGTCAAAATTACGTGTATTGGAGGTAATGGTGAGATTAACACTAGTGTGTCGGCGACAAAAACCTCATTAGCGCCGATACACAAAGGTTTTAATCAAAATTTTGCTAAGTGTTGGACACTTTCCTGTATCGGCTAGGGAAAGTTAAACTTCGCAGATACTGGCTATATCGGTGAAGAAAACTTTTCCTCGCCGATATAGCTAAAATCAATGAACCAAGAAAGTTAGAAAATGTTCAAGTAAAAGGTTGGAAAAGGCTCAATCAAAGGTCATGAGGACAACTTAACTTGCATGACAAGATAAAGGGGCTTGTGAGGGAAAGGGAGGGTCCCTATTTCTTGGGAAAAATTGGCTCTTTGAGCAATGAGACAAGAAAAAAGGGAAGTTGTTGGTGTCAGCACAACACATTGTTACAATCAACAATGCTCAATGTTCAAGATCCTACAGATAAGAACTTGACACTGAAGATGACAGTTTGGGATGTAGGATTAGAAGAATACGTACAACATCTAACATTGAGTTATTCATGGTATGGGGAATTGTAACCACAAAAGATTAATCTTTCTTAAATTTGAGTGACACCATTTACCTTGTCAATAAGGTGCTAAAGAATGGCACATTACTCAAAATTGATAGGAATGCTAATTGATATGAAGTTTCTAAAGATTTTGGTTTGATTACCATGTTTCAAACTTTGAGTTGAGGGTTGCTACAATGTATGTTGGACATCATCCTTTATTAGAGATTGATCATTTGGGAATTAGAATAGACACTTACCTATTCTACATCAACCTTGTGTTAGATTTTACCTGGTTGCTTGGTAGCTGTTTCTTCCTCTTTCGAGTGAAATTAGCTTTCGAGGCAGGTTCCAGCATGATGCATTAAGCCTTTCCTTGCAGCAATAATGACAAGTTTGAATGTGGGCACAATAGTTTATTTTGTAGCTAAGTTGCAGGAAATGCCCCCTAGGTGTCGTACCAGTACCGAAAACTCCACGAAACATCGAAACATGGCCGAAATGCCTTGGAAATGTCACTGGTCGTGCCGTACGATGTTTTTCGATTTGGAAATGCCGTACAGTACGATCGACGACGTTTCCAAGGCTTTTCGATCAGTACGACAGTCATTTCGACGAATTGTTTTTGGTTTGTGGGCTCGTCCAAGTGTCCAAGCGGGTCATGGGTCCCTTAGGTGGCAAAAAATCCCCTCATTAACCACAAATAACATTTTAAATCTGTCCATATATCATCACCATTTCACCCACCCTAGTAATTAATGGTGTTAAATTTGTACAATCTCCTTTATCTTTAATTTTCATCCTTTTACTTAAATTTTTAACATTACCATTAATTGTTTCAGGATGTTTGAGAGTGGTTCCAAACTCACTGGACTTCATATGGAGAAACTAGAATTTTAGGTCCCATTCAAAATTCAACAAACTTAACGGTTTTCGGGATTTCAAGATTGACAGGATTACAACGTTTCCACTGGATTCTATCATGTATGAGGGTATAGAACTGGCATTTAATCAAGAGCACCAAGCCCTCTATGTACCTCGATGTCCACTGGTTAACATTTTTGGGGTTGATCGGTCTGATTCTGATAACATTGCTCAATACAAAGATGTACAAGTGTCATACTAGGGTTTATCCAAACTCCATGATGAAACACTCTTGAGGAATGATTTTGCTAGGGTTTAATGCCTCTCCTCTAGGATGGTGCACTCTCTAACAAGATGTTAGTCCAATGCTCCTATTCCATGGTTGTATCCAAGTGTCCTCATGCAAGGCATTACTCCTATAACTGTG
>SNQJ01S0069949.1:85058-98145 GCA_010110895.2 Picea sitchensis | reverse complement strand
TTTTTTATAACATTTTGTATAAATTAATAATGTTATAATAAGTAAATAAATAATAATTAAATTATGGAAATGGAGAAATAGATTATATATAAAATAATAATGTTATAATAAGTAAGTAAATTTGTATGACTTAAAAAGAAAGTGAGATTGACAATGACCAAACTATGAAGTGATGAGATCACATGACAATCATTTAGCAGTATCTTAGTCAATGTTCTTAAGTATGGAAAAATTTTGTGATGGTGTATGTATTGTATCACTCGAGTTACAGTGATAGTAAAGTCAGTGATAATTGGTTATAACCATTAAGATATTCCAGGTGGAATTCATTGCTTGACTAAATGAAATTGTAATCAAACTCAATATAAGATTCACTTAACTAAAGAACCAATAATGAGATAAGATTCTAATTGGTTGTTAAACTAGTAGAATGTACTTTAATATAGAACTTAGGAAGAATAAATCTATAAGAGAGGCATGTTTTTCCTTTAATTTAATTACCAATGGTAATAAAATAGAATTGGGACATAGTAAGGTGTCTGTTAAATAGGGGTTGTCGCAATCAATATATTAATAGATTCAACATGTTTTAATCAAGTGAAGGTCCAATGAGACTAGTATAACATAAGGTATGCTATCATAGAAGACGCATAGAAGTTGTGTCATGAAAATTTTTCTCATATTGAGAATGACCGTAACATTGGGATGAAGTTTCTTGAAGGGTGGGTGAAGGTAATGCCCCATAATTTGATTTTAGATAGTTAGAACTTTGATTTTTCTCATATTAGTAAATTCAATGCTTAACATTTGTTTGAGCTCAATTAGATTGAGAAAGATATTTGAGATGTGTACATCTAGACCTATTTATGTGTTGCATGATATTATTTTTACCGTTATATGCTCATGATGATGATAGATCTTGATTTGTTTAAACATGCAAATTAAAATGTGAAATTTTGATACGTGGATACCAGTTCAAAGTTATGTTGCAAATGTATCACATACGTGAGGTATGATGTAAATAAGAATAAATTTATTAATTTGATGTCAATACAAATATGGATTATCATATGAAAAATGTGATGTATATGCAAGGATATGAGTTACTGGTGAACTAACCTACAAGTTAATGAGTTATGTGATAGCCAAATGATTGTAATGATGAAGTAACTTGGATGTCATAGACATCAAGAAGATAGTGTATTCTATAAGTTGTACTTATTATTTAATTTATGATTCAAAATATTTCTATGGTGTGTGGTAAGTGTGGTTTTGACAGGACACACAGCTTGCTCAGAGTGAGTGTTTGATGGTGTGACTCTAAGAATAGTAGTTGCACAGTATGTCTTGATGTAGGCTGTTGACCCTAGTTCTATGAGATGGGGTGGAGGTATTTTCTACCATTTATCCTCTAAAACCTAGAGTCATAGGAGGGTTGTGTGAAGTCACGCACCCCCTAGATGTGTGATGGTAACTACTAGTTGTTTGTTGGGGAAGCTTGGTTGAGATGTATGACACTTCCTCTCAAGGGTTCTATCTAGAGTTAAGTCAATATATTTGATGCACCAGCTTAGTCCAACAAAGAAAAGGATAGGATGGAAGATGGAAGTAGGTTAAGAAGGAAGGATGTTTCGATGTTAGTTGAGAATATTAATTAGGGATTAGATGTGCCACTATTGTTTACTCACTTGGGTCCTACCATGTTTAAAACCTTCTTTCGATTCCATTTTTGTATTTTAAGTGTGATAATGAGTTATTGATGAATTATTGTAATTTAATTCGTTAAGATTATTAAATGATGCATTTACTTGATTTGTTGTCATACATTCCTTGGTGTGATCATACAAGAACTATGCACTAGAGGCAATAGTTTTTTATCATTAATACATGCATAAGATATGTGTCCACTAGCTACGCACACATACCCTGCACATGTACAATAATAAAATCAATTAATGTATTAATTATTAAACTAAATTATTAACTATTTAATTGAATGGTTTAATGACTATGTGAATTATATTGCATACAAGATATCTACTAGCATTAAATATCTTCTTTGACTTTGATTGATGGTTGGTATGAGGAATTAAATGAGTATGGTGGGCTGTCATGTACATTTTGGGAAAAATTGTCAAATTACATTTATTAACTAGCATGAGAAGAAAAACTTTGCATTTTATTTATTGTTGTTTTATGCAAGTCATTTATATTTTAATTTTATTTTAAACTCTTCCCAAAAATCTAGATAAGTGAGGTTGATGGCTAATAATGAGGGTGGTTGAAGAGACTTGGGGAAGGGGAAATGGATACTTGATAAATAGGAGAGGAGGTTGAGAGGTTTGGGGGAGGTGGAGAGGTTGGACAATTCTTGGAAGATATAATTCTTGTGATAGTCTTCTTAGAGCATTTATGCTTTGTTTTTCTTGGAGTCACGGAAAGGTTTTTTGGAGCTAGGAATTCGGCTAGGTTCCTAGTTGGCTGGAAGGATTTCGTTGTTTCCATCTAGGCAAGTGGAAAGAGGGAATGCTTGGAGGAAACTTCCTATTATTGGCAAGACTACATTACAAATAGTTATCTTCAACATACTAGGGTGGGGGTATTTTACTTGGTATATTTTTTATGTTTCTATTTAAATATTTAGATTGTAAAGATAACTTCTTATTTGTTTCCTATTTGTATTTAGATTCATATATTTGGATTTAAATTTGAAATATTTAGCATAATGCAATAGGCATATTTAAAAATAAATACATTGAATTGTTGATATAAACTCGGGCTTTCAACAAAACCAACATAGATTCATTTTAACTCCAGATCTATCAAGCACTAAGACGGATCAAATTTCTTGATGTGTTTAAGCTTTTTTATTATTTAAAATCAGTCTCAGTTGATTGTAATATCACTCAACTCCATAGAACTTAGACTTGATCACTTATGCATATATGGATATGTAAAAGTACAATTTTAATTATTGTTGAAATATTTATATTTGCATTGTAACAATATTTCTATGTAATTATCGTATCTATAGCGTCACTATTCATGTGGTACCTCTTTTTAATATCTCTATATAACACTATTTATATTAGGTGTACATATCAAATCTCTCTATACATATTTTATTTTTATTTCAATTTGTATTTATATTTGGCTAAAATATTGTATTACTATTACTATTTTATAACTTTTATGTTTCTTTTAAGCCTACATATGATTATGTAAGTGTTACCCATGTAACAAACATGACATCTCTATCATATTGGGTTGTGATGCACCTCTCTACTCTTGGTGCAATTAGGAACAATCACACTAGAGCATCACAAAAGTGATATCAAAATGGATTAATGTAATAAAAACCTTCATAAATAAATACCCATTGAATTGTTAACTCATCTTCACCTTTTACAATGTTTGTCTTCAATCTTCTTTAGCTATTCTCTGTCTTCATTTTCTAGCTTCTACAATTTTCATCTTTGGTTTTCTTCATTCTTTGTCTTCTTTTAACTGGAACTTGTACCTGCAAAATATAAACATCATGTTAATTGAAGTACATATAAAAAAATTCACCATCCACTGAAATACATGAATCATCAACGGTTGGTTCTCTAGGAAACTCTTTCTCATACATGATTCATCAAAAATTCATTGAATCACAAACATTTTCACTCCCCCTACATCATCTTCCATCATCATTCTAGGTTTTCTTTGGTTTACCCATAACGAAATCCTAGGTTTTTTCTAGATTACCCTCAACCATTGCATCCTATGAACTTTTATGCCAATTTACCATTAATCATTACAACTCTCAAATGGTTTTTTATTTACTACAAACCATCACCAATCAAGTTATGGGGGTACATTTGCCTCATCAAGGCTTACATTATCATCTGACTAGGTATATACAAAATATTTTTCTCGTACATGTTCATCTCATACTAATCTAACCATTTTAAACATAGGATCATGACCATCTTCTCTTTCATCATCAAAAAAACATTATCAAGGAGGATCATCAATCTTCTTAGAAATTTCATTTTCAATTACTTTTACATCTCAATTTTTGACACATGTTATTATTTTCATTACTTATTTACCTTGCTTATGCTACATCATTCTTCTTTGTCTTCTTTTGTTGCCTAGTGTTCATTGGTTTGCCACTTGCTACTACATCTTTTGTTTGTGTCTAGGTTTTTTTATCAATTCTTTCACTTTCTTTCCTCATCCTCTTCTTTGGCATATCGTCTTCTCTCATGTTCTTCTTCTTTCATCTTGTGAAATTCTACCTCTTATTAATAATAATAATAATAATAATAATCTGGTAAAGTCTACAAAGGTATACACACCCTACCCCCCTCTGGATTTGAACCTGTAACCTCTTAAAAGGAAACACATGTTCTTAACCATTGCACTTCAGCGCTTCATTGGAACTCTATTTTCTGCTTCTTTTATCTACCCCTACTTTTCTTTATTTTCGTTTTTTTTAATAAAATTACCATATTATATTATCCTCTTGAAAACTGGTCTTCATCGGTCTTCTATATACGATGATGCCACTATGGCAGCATGTAGCACAATGATTTGGCGTGTGCAATCGCAGAAAGCCCTCTATTGTTCACCTTCACCACATAAATATCCACAATGTCCTCTGAACAATGGACATCAACTCTGGTGTTCTACACGCCTTAGTATCCATCCTCTGCAAGATCACATTTAAGGAATTCATTCAACTCGACATAAAATGATCCATCCCCAACAAATTGCGAGACATAGGTGAGTGCAGGTAGATAATTGCAGGCATCATTTAGATCGAATTAATCTGTATTATCCACGATTGAATTAATAGTAAACCATCTTCACAGCGTCATTAAAGTCCTCTCAATCTTGATAAATTGAGAAGCAAGAAATGCTTCTGCCACCTGTCCTCTGAGATAGACGGCTCACAATCCTCTCGGGATTTTGCGATACATGATGTCGGGATTTCGTGTATCGGGGTTTTGGAGAGCAGTCTCCTTCGCTCGTCCAACTCTCAATCCCCGATTTTGCGATGGGATAAGATCGACGGCTCACGATCTATCTCGATACAATGGTCCAGAATGACTCGTGATTTCGCAATTCGCGAATTCTCATGGCAGTCTTCTGATCTTTACACCTGCGAGTCAGCGAAATGTCGAGATCTTGCCACGTGTCTCTTGATGGACGGACCAAATGATGTCAGGATTTCGCGACTTCACAAGTCGAAATTTCTCCTGTGCACTTCAGAGGACTAAACCTCGTGCACTTTCTCACTGATCCAACGGTTGTCGGTGCTTTGCGCAAGATCTGACGGCTGAAATTCTTTCACCTTTTCCGCGCTCTCTTCGTTCCTTCTGAACTGGTTTCCCACTCTGGATCCATTCGCAGGACAAATCTTACAGCCTCAATGGCTGTTCTTTGCACATGAGATGTGTTCTTTGCTACATTTGAAGGAATTTTCTCCTGCGGAAAAAAAAATTGTGAATCTTTCAAAGATTTGAAAGAATTTCACAAGTCCTTTTGTTCTCTGCTGCAATCTTTGACAGATTTGAGCGATTTTCAAAAATCTTTAAACGATTCTGCCTTCTGCAGGATTCTTTAGCGAATTTGAACGAATTCTTTGAATTCTTCAAGATTTCCCGCCTCCTGCAACTCTTCTTCGTAAATATTTGATGATTCTTGAAAAATTGTGCAAGAATCTTTACTGTTTCTTCCTTCTCAGTGTCTGCTTCCTTCTCGTGTTTCTTCTCCTTGAAGCTTTCGAGCGTAGTACGCTCTGCGAACTCACGTGAGCTTCTTACGCCGATCTTTTGAGCATATGAGTGGACAGCTTCCTCGTGGAAGTTTCCTGCGAGGATCTTTCGAGAGTATGACGGACAACTCTCCAAGCCTTGTGAAAAATCTGTGTCAAAATGCTCTCAAAGTCCATGAAGCTCTGCGCTATTTGAGGATCGTGTTACTCTCTAGCCTGTGTGAAGAGGCTTACTTATGTAGCTCTGATACCATGATAAATTGAGAAGCAAGAAATGCAGAGAGGAAGAATAGAACAAAAAATAGTATATTAGAATATATGAAGAAGATGTGAAGTGATACTATGCAATGGGAGATAGCTGAGCTAAATAGGCTCAAGAAAAACAAGAATAGAAAGTACAGCTGGCAGTGTACAGTCAGAATTTTGAGGTTACATTATATTTAACAAATCTCACAGATTTGAAATGTTATTCTGCCAACATAATGCTTCGATCTTAAAACAGCAAATTCATTCTTTGAATCAATGTTGTTCCTCCTCTCTTCCATTGGTACACACCACCCATTATTGGGAATTTTCTTCAAGAAGATCACTTCACAGTATTGGTTCACTGCATTACAATTTTAGTATAGAAATGATCTTAGATCTGCTTGAAGCTAAAAATTATATAGGCGTCAGTGCCAGAAACCCCCTGATCTCATGACCTGTTCATATCACGTTCATTGGAACAAACAATACACATTCAATGAGAAGATCTATATCACCTTGACTACTACCAAAACCACACTGATCTCTTCTCAGATCTGAAGCCAGGGGTGCAATTACAAAACTCTTCACCACTTTATCACATGGTTTATATCTTGATATGGCGTATCTCATAGTCTTTCATGTAGTCATTCACTTAGCCCCTAGAAGCAAATTTATTTTCAGCAAACGCCTCTGGTAATACCTCTGTCACTAGTTCATTCTCACAAGTTTCTTAGTGGCGGATGTATAGATTCATTGATCTGGTCACGCAGGTCACAAGATTAGATATTTATAGATTAGATTTAGGTCACGTGGGTGAGAAGATTAGATTTAGGTATTTATAGAAACTATGTTATGATTAGATATTTATTTCAACAATTTTTTTTCACTAAAATAACAGTTTCATTGATATTTTATTAGAACCAAATGGAACTCCCTGTTACATATATGTCTAGTAATCATTGATCAGAAAAGATCTGTAGACTTGTCTTTCATCTAATTTATACAAAAAATCAAAAAAGGATCCATTCCTTCTTTACTGTCCAGAAAAGTCATCCAACTAACAATAATGGAATACATCATTTATTTTGGAAATTTTACAAACTAGAAAATGTAAAGGTTCCTTGTGTATACAATAGTGTCTTCATGGAATTCTTCATAATACAGCCAGCCTGGAATGTCTTTAAGTGCCAGTTTTGAAAGGCTGTCTGCAACTTGGTTGAATTGTCTATGAATATGCATGAATTGGATAAAATCAAATCCATCCTTTAACCTTCTGATCTTGTCTTTCCAACTGTTGAGATAAATAATATTTAAATTGGATTTAGAGTTTATCCAATCTATAGTAACCTTGGAATCACCTGCAACCATCATCTTTTTTATATTAAAGTAAGAGGCGAAAAGTAGTATCCCCCAAAGGCCTGAGAGCTTTGCTTTCATGTTATTTCCAGTGCCTCCATCAAAACGTGCCCTGACTTTATGTTTCGAGGAAAATTTTAAAAATATTCCAATACCACAGTTGTCCCCTACAGGTGCACCATCAAAAAAACCAATTGGATTATCACCAAAATATTTAAGATGTAATCCTATCTGACTTTATTCTCCTTGACTATGTAGTCTTTAAAAGAAATAATAGTGTTTGTGACTGCCATTTGATCCATTCTGTTCCAATTTTCAAAAAGAAATTTGTTTCAGAATTTCCAAATGCCCCAGCAGACTAGAAAAGGGAGATGTCTAAGTTCTGGATATTGTAAGAACCAATTTTTCAAATTCTCATCCAAAGAAGTTGAATTCCAGATATTATCAAGTTTCGGGAATTTTGTTAATTCAATCCAGATTTTTTGTGTAATGGGACATTCCACAAAAAGATGAGTAGTTGTTTCTTCGTTCTTTCAACAAAGATTGCAGGCCATGGGTCCAATTCCTCCTCTTTTTTGATAATTTACTCCAGTCATAATGCAGTCATTAAGACACATCCACATGAAACATATCAATTTGATTGGGATTTTTAATTTCCATATAGCTTGATACCACCATTTTCTTTCTTCAATATTGTTTAAAATTAAAATGGATTGATATGCAAGTTTTGCAGTAACAGTACCTGTAGATCTGTTCCAGGACCAGACCAATTTGTCCTTTGTATTAGTGAGACAGATGCCACTGTATTTTAGATAAGAGGTGTAACTGTCCCATTTTGTTTTATGTATATCGGTTAAATCAAGTTGGGTCGATTCCAAGAGTTACCAGAATCCATAGCATTTGCTACATGTGCTAAGGAGTAATGGTTGGAGTTGTTTAGTACCTGAAGAAGAGAAGTTGTAAGTTTAAAATTTGGATTGCAGAGAATAAAAGGATCTCATTCCAAAACTACGTTGGAGCCTGAACCAACTTCCCAAGCGAGCCACCTTTGAATAATCGGGAGTGAGCCCATGAAATTTTTCCAAATGATTGAAGAACCTTGGGTTGGATGTGAACCTCTGCGGAGCCAAGAGATGAGATCATTGCCTTTCAAATATTTTTTGCAGAGGACTGTGCTCCAAATTCATGTTCCGAATAAACCCCTCCAGCAAGACTTTGCAGAAAGAGACTGAGAAAACCAAGAGATATGTTTGATACCCATCCTCCAAAGAGTTTTGGTCTGGCTATATTTTTCCATTTCATGAGGTGGAATCCAGTTCCTTTTTTACCTCCTTTCCAAATGAACATAGAGATCACATTCTGTATTCGATTTATGACAACCATGGGGAATTTTACCAGACTGAACCAATAGACTGGGATGCTTTGTAGTACAGAAGTTTCTAAAGTAAGCCTTCCACCTAGGGAAAGCCATCTAAAAGTCCAATTCCCTAATCTTTTTTCAATTTTCTTGAGAATTCACATTCAGTCTCTTACTTTATAGTTGTTTGGTTTAAGATTAAAACCAAGGTATTTCATGCCCTGTTCAATACTGACAATTTGAATGTTGAAAATTGCCTTCAAATTTTATTGTAGGTCCTGGTTTATATTTTGAACAAGAAAAACCGCTTTGTATTGATTTATGATCATCCCCATAGCAGAGAAAAAAATTGAAAGGATGGAATTAAGAGTTATCCAGTGCTCTAACTTTCCAGTGCCAAGGATGAGTACATCATCTACAAAAAGTAGATGGGAGATAAATGTGTTTACATCGACTTTAAATCCTTTGAAAGATCTGGCATTCACAGCTTGAGTTAATAAGCTGCTAAAAACTTCAACAACCAATAGGAAAAGAAGAGGGGACAATGGGCATCCCTGTCGAAGCCCTCGATAGCATTTAAAGAAATCAGTAGGGATTTCGCTGATCAAAACTGCAGTATTGACCGTGGTGATACAACCCATAATCCATTGAGAAACAACCCAATTTAATCCAATCTTGTCAAGGAGTAATCTAAGAAATTGCCAACTGACGTTGTCATAGGCCTTTTTTAAATCCAGCTTAAGAAAAATAGAGTTTAGTTTCTTAGTCTTTGTTGTGTGAAGACACTCTTGAGTAATTCCAACTGCATCAAAAATTAGTCGGTCTTTGAGAAAACTGAATTGTTCTCTGGAGATACTGTCGGCTAGTTTCTCCTTGATCCGTGAGGCTATGAATTTGGAAATAAATTTGTAGGCAAAATTGCAGAGTGCTATGGGTCTAAAGTCGTTAAAAGTTTCCAGCTTGTTAATCTTTGGTATGAGTGCAAAAAACGTTGCGTTGAGAGCCCCTGGGATAAAGCCAGTGATACAGGATTCTTCCACTGCACTTAATAAATCCTCACCCATGACGTCAAAGAAATGAGAGAAAAGTTCCTGAGACCAGCCATCTGGGCCAGGACTTTTCTCTCTTGGCATTTTGTTAATTATAGCTTGTAGTTCTGAAAGGAGAACCGGCTTGCCAATCTCCAAGTTATCTTCTTCATTGAAAAACCTGGGAACAGTGTTCAAAACTTCAAGTTGAAGATCAATATTTTCTGTGTCATGAGCTCTATACTAAGATTTGAAATGGTTGTAGGCCATCTTCTTAAAATCAGCATCAGTATAAAACAGGTTCCCATCCTCATCAGAAAGATCCCAAATTTTATCATGGCTACTTCATTGAGTAGCATAGTTGTGAAAAAACTTGGTGTTTTTGTCACCTTTCTTAATCCAAATGGCGCGGCTTCTCAATCTCTAAGTAGCTTCTTCTATCGAAAGGATTTCAGCTTTCCTTTGTGTGAGCAATTTTAATAAACCCAAGTCTGCTTGCTTAAAAATTTGAGATGGGTACTTATCAAACAGAGCATTAATTTGTTGTTCAATGGAGTTCAAGTCTTCATTAAGCTGTAAATTTTTAAGGGTCTGACATTTGATGACAGCTCTTTTCAGGTGTTTTAGTTTATCACAAATGAGAGATATTGAAGAACTATCAGACCAATTTTTCATCTCATCCCAACTAGAACGGACTAAAGAGTTGAAGTCCTAATATTCTACCCAGGTGCTATTGAACTTGAAAGGGGCAGCAGCAATCCGTGAAAGCCCTCCAACTTGTAAACAGATTGGGTTATGATCTAATAAAGTAGAAACAACCACCCAGGAGCAGAAATTTCATTTTGAGTCAAGGAGATTGGGCGCTATGAGGAAGCGATCCAGCCGCTTAGAGATACCTACGGCACCAGACCTGCCATTCCGCCAGGTTGGATTCATAACAAAAGGGTGAAGATCAATTAACCATGTGCTTTGAAGTAAGTTGGAGAAATAATCTGCCAACGGGTCCAAACGGGCCTGTTCCCCCAGACTTCCCTGGCAGATAGATTAAAATTAAGGTTGTCGCCTATGATAAGATTATCTTCTCCAAGAAGTCCAGAGTCGAGAAGCTGATTCCAAAAGGATTCTCTATCTTTATAAGGGCCATAACAGTTCAATAGCTTGACATGACCTGTCGAATGTTTGAACCAACCTTCCAGAAAGATACCTGCAGGGAAGAGTAAAGAAGGGTTTTGTCACAATCGCAGGATTCCGTGTAGAGTGAGAAGGAGAGGAGGGTGGATCCCGAGGGAGTGAGCCATGTCCCTTCTCAGTAGTCTAACAGTCTATCACATGGCCAGAGCTAGGTGGCTTCACTGTAGTGGCGTCAATATGTTAAACATGATGCGACTATGAATCAACAGATCAAGCTCTGCCAAATAACGAATTTCACATGATTATTTTGTATGTAAAATATCTTCATAGCAAATAGATTCACATGTGTCGTCCATTTATAGTATCGACTTTTATTTTCCTATCTTTAGATGGAAGTGACACTAAGTTTCTAATGACACAACTAGTGGTTGATTTCCATTAGTTGTATCATAAGGAGTTAAGTGAATATTTTATCTGGGTTTTAGAAGTGGAAGACATTTTGAAATGGCAATGATTTTTGGGAATAAAAACCATTGTTATTTCTTGTATCTATGAGCCTTGTGGCTACATGTAGAGCACCTTTGACACAATGTTTTGATCCGCTAGAAAAATATGTTGTGAATCATTTAATTTATTTATAATCTAATCTTCATATCAAGTAAACATTTATTTACCGCATGGCACTTTGAAGTGGTTTTCATTTGGCTTCCTTTTTGGATCTTCTTCCATTATAGTTTTTTTTTTTTTTCCTGCAATTTTTTTGGCACGGCAACCTTTTGCAATTTCTTATTCAAGCATAGGGTTTCCCATATTCTTGTTGTTGGTGGAATAAAATGCCTTCTATGGTCAAAAAGGGGAAGATTCAAACACACAATTCTTCTGGCGGAGGAGGTAGTAAAAGAAGATGTAGAAAGAAGAATCTTCTTGTCAAGTAAACATTTATTTTATCGCATGCCACTTTGAAGTGATTTTCATTTGGCTTCCTTTTTTAATCTTCTTCCATTATATATTTTTTTCATGCAATTTTTTGGCATGCCAACCTTTGTGATTTCTTATTCAAGCACATGGTTTCCCATATTCTTGTTGTTGGTGGAAGAAATTTCCTTCTCTAGCCAAAAAAGGGAAGAATCAATCACATGAATCTCCTGGCAGAGGGGGTAGTAAAAGAAGATGCGGAAGGAAGAATCTCAAAGGTAGAGGGTGGGCACAATCACTATGAGAGATCTCATATTCATTGTTTCCATTGCGGCATGAATGGACATGAGGCAAAGACATGCAGAATCCCTTGTGACAAAATCAAAGACAAGCAAGATCAAAAGGAAGACAAAGGTAAAGCATCAGATCTGGTGAAAGGTAAAGCACTTGAATCTACTCATTATATTATTGCTCATTATAATATATGAGTAACTAAATATGTGTTTAACACTTCATTTTCTTCTTGGAGAGATGCATGGCTACTTAATACTAGTGCAACATGCCACATGACCTTCCGAAGAGACTTCTTTGAATATTTCAATGACAATGTAGATGGCATAGTTTATTTTACAGATAAATCAAGTCTCAAACCTTTGGGAATTGATACCAGCAAGCTTAAATTTCCTAGACTCCCATACTTTCTTCTACATTATGTGCTCTATATTCCTGATTTGTGAAGGAACTTTCTATATCCTATACACATTTGATGCAAGGCCACTCAATTCATATCTTCGATGGCAAACTTGAAATAAGGAAATAGTTTGACAACATGGTCATTGTGACTAGAGTGGAGGATGGAAGATTGTTGAAGTTGAATGGGATATCTAATCATGCAAAATATTCTCCATAACTCTCACCAATATGAAGGTGCATTGTCATCTAGTCTCTTATGGCATGCTAGATTTGGACACATTAATTATGACATCCTTTGTTTGTTGAAAAAAAAATGGTGTTTCTAGTTTTCCCAAAATTCCAACGAATTTGAAGCAATGTGAGGTTTGTATCCTTGGAAAACAAAGAAACCAATCATTTCATAATTTTACTTCTAGAGCAAGTAGAAAATTTGGATTGATACATTCTAATTTGTGTGGCCCCATGCATGTTTCATCTATTAATGGAAATAGATATATCATGATTTTTATTGACGATTCCACCAGAGTGTGTTGGGTGTACTTGTTGAAAGATAAATCATAAGTTTTTGAAACTTATAAAAATTTTCATGTATGG
>SNQJ01S0069949.1:45055-55821 GCA_010110895.2 Picea sitchensis | reverse complement strand
TGGGTTAGCCAAAGCAATAGTATATCTTGGAACCATGGGGAAATTGATATATATATGACCTTCTATATTATAGATTGTACACCATACTTCCTCCCTACTATTGTACATTACTTTTTCTAGCTCTTAAATTTTCTCAGAAAATGATATTAACTTGTATTAAAATTGATCCAATCCCTGGGACAACCCTAGAATGGATGATTCAATGAGTCTCTTAATGGACTCAAGCCACATTGAAAATTATAATATTTTTTTTCATGTAATTAGTTTTTATTATAACAATGCTAAGGTAACAAGCCATCGATAATCCACTCCTTATCCTGGACCTCCTTGATCATGAACAATTGGCTCATTACATCTTGGAAGCACTGGTCATACTCACATATAGTTTATTTGATCTTCTGTTTAATCTCTTTTAATCAACAATACTTTATTGCTCATACTTCATCTTTGTGAAATTTTAATGTCGTGTTTGTTCAATTTCAACATTCTTTGTATCCACCATTGTCAATATTTCAAGCAACTTGAGCTTCCAAATCCTCCATCAAGTCCTTTCACCTCCCATGTTGGGGTTACACTTCCATATAAATGAGGCTTGGGAGAATACCTTGTTCCACCATTACCATCTTCAACTGCACATGCATTTACTCAATCAATCTTATGTGTGGACCTTGCTTGAAATATTCTAGTACTTTGGTCAAAGATTGATCACATTCCACCATGAATTCCAAATCATAACATTCAACGAAGACTTTTAACCAAAATTGAATCACTCGGGGTCAAATTATGGTCATACAATGAGATATTTAACAAATGATTACCAGTCCACCCAATTCTTAGCTATGCAAAAAATGATAATATTCTTCTCTACAAATATTTCCAACTATTCATGTATATTTTCTTGAAAATTTGCCCAAAAAGTCTCATGTAAACACACAAACAAGTGCTTCTACTTATATATTGCTAAAACTTCACCTACATATGCACTTTCTTGGAACACATACCCATGTACCTACACTTCCAGATGAGGCTCATCTTTTGATGGCCTCCACTACATCTCTGCTACTCTACATTTGTCAAGGTCATGAAAACCAAAACCATGTCGATGGCTTGTTTATAGATCCAAGGTCCACAAAATGTGTAAAAAAAGGGTCCACAAAATGTGTTAAAAAAAGGTCCACAATAGTATAGTATAGCGATGTATCCAACCTTTCGAAGGAAGGAGGTCTCACACGAGCCATGTTTGATAGTTTCCAGATAATTAAGGTAGAGTAATGTAACATAGTGGGAATGTACAATTCATTTTCTAACCTTTAATTAGATGCATCTAAGCAAACAAAAAAATATGTATGCACAAATATCACAAAAAATTAAACATCATCAAGATACACCATAACAAAGTAAAAATGAGTATCCTCATAATGCAGTCCCATTGTATTAAGTAAAGTATGGATTACATCTAGGGATTATTCCTTTTACATTACTAGAGTTCAAAAGCCTCATAGTCGGGAAAACCTACACATCTTATAGTATGTAAAACTATCTTTGTAGGGCTATGGCCGTGCTTATTTCTTTGCGACTTCAGCTCATACATGCACTGGAGATGGAAGTGCTATTGTTGCGCATTCCAGACTACCTATAAAGGTCAATGATTATATTTTTAATTTTAAATACTTGTGATGAAAAGATGATAAATACTGAATATACCATTTTCGGCTTGACTCAAAGCATTTTCTTTTTTTTTCTTCAGGATCTTGAATTTGTCCAGTTTCATCCTACAGGAATATATGGTGTAGGTTGCCTCATCAATGAAGGTATTGAGTCCCTCATTGGATTACATTTGTTTTCAGACTTCATTGTCATTAAATGAAGAATGGTGGTCCATGAAATCAATAACATATTAGTTATATAGTATAGAACTTCATAACATGCTTCTGATTGAATTAGTAGTGTGAATTTAGAAAATGCAAGGCATAACCAAATTTCTTCTCTGGCAAACTATTCTTATTAAGTAGGTTATAGATAATGGAAATGCATCTCTATATTATTTTATCTATTTTAATACAAGATAAACATGGTGCACTACTTGGAGTTTCTTTGTGATTTTTGAGATAGATTTTCATGCACATGTTGGGAACTTTCTCTTGAATGACTTTCTTGTTCATGGATGAGGATTAGACCCATGAAAACTAGGTGTAATATTCTGGACAAATTTAGCATGCTTTAAGGGTTTTTGAGGTGATGTTTCATGGCACATATTATGGGTCTTGAGATATTCTTGGATAAATTTTTGGATGGTTCACCTCTTATCTACAAGAGATGAAATTTCAGAGAGATAGGGGGATTATTTATTTTTGAGGCCTCCCACTTCTTTCACTTGCACTTCAGTATTCCACATTCTAATCCCTCTCAAGTTAGATTGGACATTTGGTCTGAATGAGATTATTCAATAGTATACAACCCACCCACTATAATTTAAAAAAAAAATCCATTCTTTTCCAACATATATACCCTGGATTTTGTTCGGCGTTCCCTTCCCCCATTTCAGGGGTATTCTAGTATTACTACATGACCATTACCTAGATTTTGAACCTTTTGGACATTGTTGCAACTCTCGCTCCAATACTAGTGCAATCAAATTGGTTGATTGTAACATATATGGGTTCTACCTATGTCCCCATGTCTCAATAGATTGATAAGAAAACATATATTAGGCCCATGAATTCTCTCCTAACCTTGGCATTATAGAAAGAAGGGTTATCTTTGATCAATATTTGTTCCTTTGCTTTGTACGCTGACTAATCGATATAGCCTCAAACTAGATATATTCAAGTGCAGATACACGTTCCTTTCAGACATAAATGCTGGAGTTTGGGGAATCTTCGTATTCGGTGGCATGACCCCAAAGGAATAATCCAACCATGGTGGATTCATATGGAGGGAGCCCGGAAAAATCAACGCAATGAGTTCACAGGCATGAAAGCGAGCCTTTATATATTTTATTTATTGATACCACATACCACCATGAACAGGCTCGTAAATGAACATGTTCATTCCTCAGGCGTATATGATCAATCTGTATTCATTTTTTTTTAAACCTATAGAAGGCATGGCAATAACGATGCAAGCCATTGATGAGTTTTTACTCTGCCAAGATTTTTCGTCTCTATTGCCATGATTTTTGATCGCACCTTTCCATGTTTTTTCGTCTCACATATGGCATCTGTGTCGTAAGGTGTTGGTGATTTTTTACTCTGACAAGATGTTTCGTTGCTATTGCGATGATTTTTCATCGCAACTTGGGATGCTTTTTCATCATAAGTATGACATCTATGCCATAAGTTGTTGGTGAAGTTTTTACTTTTGCATGATTTTTCGTCCCTATTGCGACGATGTTTTGTCGCTATTGCCACGATGTTTCATCACAATTTCCATGATGATTAAGGTAAACCTATATTTAGGATGATGACACGTGGAAACCTTATGTCGTCGCTATTTCAATGAATACCTGGTGCGTGGATATAGCGACGAAAAAAGTTCCACGAAAAATAGTCTTTGCTTTCATGGAAAGTGCGACGTATATGTGTGGCAATAGAAACAAAAAATCGTGGCAAATTTGGTCATATGTAATAGTGTAATAATTTTGTACAAAGATGACACCCCCAATATTAAGAAAAAGATGACCCCAAAATATCTCACAATTTAACACTACACATAAAAGTTATCTTGGTGGTCCTTTATATTATAGGGATATCTCCTTGTACATGAAGACAAAGATGGTCTCTATGTAAAAACTTATTATTTGAAATCCCAAATATCCTTATGTAGTGCATTATTAAGGTACATCTTCTAGGAAGATTTATCAATTTGAGTTTGTAAGGTTACATAGTAATGAGTTGCACATTAGGGTTTTATTTTCACTATGTTTTTCCTCAACTGAATGACATGTTGTAAGCTTAAGGGTTGAGGTTGGGAGAAAATCCCAATTTTTTTTGGTGGAATAGATACCTTTTAGATGTGGACATTTAAATTAAAGTAGTGCGGTGTCTAAATATCACATTTTCAAAAAACATTGGTAAAAATCATTACTTACTACTAATCCATAGTTGACATCTACATTGACCTATTATCTTGAGCTTATTTTTGATGCCATAATTTGATAGGCGAAGAGATACAAATTGATAATTAGTTCAAGTTATACAAATTCCTTGGTGCTACAATATTGTAAGAAAACAAATTATTATTTACAAATTAGAAACTTAGATCCTTAATTTTCCCCTTTTATTGCATGTGCCATTCCATTTTCTTTCGTCAGGCTAGGTATGGAAAGGGGTAATGAGTAACTCCACACTTGAATGCTTTTTCATTAACTCACTTCATGAACATATACAAGAGGAAGTGACCTTTGGTTTCATCTTCCAAGAGGTCTGGATGAATCTTTATATCACCTACACCTTTTCAATTTATCCTAAATAATATCTACAATGATATTTAAAAAATACCATAATCACGAGGATTAGGTATCCAACATTCCCCCCTTTAATATGAAGGGGTGTTTGCGAGTTCAAGCATCATTCTGATTTTTTCAAATTTTTCTCTTCTAAGCACTTTGGTGAAGATGTCCACAATTTTCTCATTTGTTGAACAATGTCTCAAGTGAATAGCCTTGGCCTCTACACCGTATCAGATAAGATGGTTCTCTGTGTTTATGTGCATGGTTCGATCACATAACTTGGGATTATTGGTCAACTTGATTGTAGAAGTATTGTCACCCAGAAGAGGAGCAGAATTCATTTGTTTCTCTTGCAAATTTTTAAGTATTTTCTCGAGCCACACAATCTCCTTTGTTGCTTCTACAACTGCCACATATTTTTCCTCTGTTGTAGAATCTACCAGAACTAACTGTTTGTGAAAATATTTTTTCCATGAGCCTTGCTTTGTGCTTGTCAAGTGAGCCATCAGATTTGTACTTGTTCTTGAAGACACAATTGGATCCAATTGGTTTGGTTACAAATGGAGGGTCCACCAAATTCCATGTCCCATTCTTGATGAGAGCATCATAGTCCTTCTGCATGGCTTCTTTCCACTCATCATGAGAAATGAATTATTCAAAGGAATTTGGTTCAACGTTAGTAGATAAATTTAAATCACAATCATATAAAACATTCATATCATCTACATCACTTCTATTTTGTCTTGTACAACTTCCACTTCTTGTCTTTCTAAACTCATCAAGATGAACACTTTCAAGTGTCTTTATGAGCCACTTTAGTGGACCTTTCTAAGATGGTACAGGTTGATCAATTGATTGGGATGGTGCTGAATTCTCATCAAGGTTCAACCTTTCAATCCTCTCAATCACATCATCCAAATGAATTTCAAGTTCTGATCAAGTGGCTAGAACTTCTTCATGAAGTGGAGATGGTGCTTCAAAATGAGATTCTAGAGATTGATCCAAGATAGGGATGCCCCCTTCAAGACATGGAATTTAATTGTCAAACTCATTATATGTCTATACATGGGTTACTTATTGAGATGATAAAGTTTCCACTCAATAATCTTTCCATTCTTGGAGGATTCAATAAAAATCACATCTCTGGAAATAATGAATTTCTTGTTTACCTCATCATAAAGATGATATACCTTGGTAGTATTTGAGTACCTCAAGAAGATGCACTTCCAACTCCTTGCATCAATCTTGTTTCTTTTCTCCTTAGGAATTAAGGCATATCATGTGGAACCGAATACCATGATATGCCTCACCGAAGGAAGGTGGCCACACCACATTTCATAAGGAGTCTTGTTTTCAAGAGAATGAGATGGGCACATTTTTTTCACATAAATTGCACATAGAACTGTATCAGTCCAAAACATCAATTTCACATTTTTGAAAAACATCATGGAACAAACCATATATAAGAGAGTCCCCTTCATTCTTTTAGCTACACCATTATGTTGAGGATTTCATGGAACACATGTTTAATGCTTGAGCCCATGTTGGAAAATATAATTTTCAAATTCATTAGATGTATATTCTCTTCCATTATCAGTACAAAAAGAGCCAATATGAGGCTGAGCTTCATTTTAGATCCATACATGAAAATTTTTATAAGTTTCAAAAACTTATGATTTATCTTTCAACAAGTACACCCAACACACCCTGGTGGAATCGTCAATAAAAATCATGATATATCTATTTACATTAATATATGAAACATGCACGGGCCACACAAATTATAATGTATCAATCCAAATTTTCTACTTGCTCTGGAAGTAAAATCATGAAATGATTGGTTTCTTTGTTTTCCAAGGATACAAACCTCACACTGCTTCAAATTCGTTGGAATTTTGGGAAAACTAGAAACACCATTTTTTTTTCAACAAACAAAGGATGTCATAATTAATGTGTCCAAATCTAGCATGCCATAAGAGACTAGATGAAAATGCACCTTCATATTGGTGAGAGTTATGGAGAATATTTTTCATGATTAGATATCCCATTCAACTTCAACAATATTCCATCCTCCACTCTAGTCACAATGACCATGTTTTCAAACTATTTCCTTATTTCAAGTTTGCCATCAAAGATATGAATTGAGTGGCCTTGCATCAAATGTGTATAGGATATAGAAATTTCCTTCACAAATAAGGAATATAGAGCACATAATGTATTGGGGATCACCATTTCAGCTAGCCACTCGACTACTGGTGAGAACCATTTCGTTGCCACTATTGTGGGACAACCTGTCATCTTCAACATGCGTGCCCATTGAAACATGGAGTTCCAACCAGGACTGATCTGGATCTTTCTAATCAACCACTGGAAAACATTACTTTCCTGGGTAAGATGCAATCCTTCTTTCCCGATTTCTTTCAAAGTCTCTCTTCTGATGAATTTAATTTTTAAAAAATTAATGAACGCTGGGTCGTGGGGATTTTTGATGAATTTTGGAAGTTACTTTTAAACCGACTCAGTTTGACCAAACTGTTTCCGGATTCCCCCAACCCTTCCCTTGCTCCAATTGTTTCTACCACCACTTCGGTTCCTGTTGACTTCTTTGACCAGGAGGACCACTTGCGTTTTCTTTCTCACCCACCTGTTTTCTCTCCCACTTTCTGTGACCCTATCCAACCTTCGTTCCCGCCTCTCCCACCTTCATAAGCTTCCCCATTTACTTCTCCCAAACCTCTTAACCACGAGACCCTGGATCCATTTAATAACCTCTTTGCTAAGAACCCCACAACAAATTCACATACGACTAACCTCTCTGCTATGACCCTCTTGCTTACTTCACTCGCGGCCCTTACCCCTGTTCCATTTCCTGTCTCCTCTTCTACAATACCTCCTTGTACCGACTGCTCTAATGTGACCATAAGGAAATCAAGGCTACGACCTCCCAGAAAACCGCCTCGGGCTATTGAAGGAGGTCTTTCGGGCTACAAATCTAATGATCCTCCCTCCTCTACTTTCCCTTTCGGTACTCTTCCCCACATCTGTACCTCTCCTACGACCCTTATAGCATCCCAACCATCTATCGATGTCCCTTAATGATTATTCTCTCTTTAAATCTCCGTGGGTTTGGGAGTCCCACAAAATTAACCTCCCTGAAACACTTACTTCGCCAAACCAAACCGGATGTTGTGTTTCTTCAAGAAAATATAATAGATGGTGATAGGGAAAAATCTTACTTTTTTCAATGCCTCCCTCACTGGAATGCTATGGCATTAGATTCAAATGGACGATCCAGGGGTCTTTTGACTGGTTGGAACCCAGACCTCGCTAAGTTCTGTGCCTTCAGTACAACTGCAGGTATCTTTCTGGAAGGTTGGTTCAAACATTCGACAGATCATGTCAACCTATTGAAATGTTATGGTCCTTATAAAGATAGAGAATCCTTTTGGAATCAGCTTCTCGAATGTTTACTTCTTGGAGAAGATAATCTTATCATAGGCGACAACCTTAATTTTAATCTATCTGCCAGGGAAGTCTGGGGGAACAGGCCCGTTTGCACCCGCTGGTAGATTATTTTTCCAACTTACTTCAAAGCACATGGTTAATTGATCTTCACCCTTCTGTTATGACTCCAACCTGGCGGAATGGCAGGTCTGGTGCCGTATGAATCTCTAAGCGGTTGGATCAATTCCTCATAGCACCCAATCTCCTTGACTCACAACGAAACTTTCGCTCCTAGGTGGTTGTTTCTACTTTATCAGATCATAACTCGATTTGTTTACAAGTTGGAGGGCTTTCATGGATTGCTGCTGCCCCTTTCAAGTTCAATAGCACCTGGCTAGAAGATTAGGACTTCAACTCTTTAGTCCGTTCTACTTGGGATGAGATGAAAAATTGGTCTGATAGTTCTTCAATATTTCTCATTTGTGATAAACTAAAACACCTGAAAAGAGCTGTCATCAAATGTCATACCCTTAAAAATTTACAGCTTAATGAAGGCTTGAACTCCATTGAACAACAAATTAATGCTCTGTTTGATAAGTACCCCTCTCAAATTTTTGAGCAAGCAAACTTGGGTTTATTAAAATTGCTCACACAAAGGAAGGATGAAATCCTTTCAATAGAAGAATCTACCTGGAGATTGATAAGCCACACCATTTGGATTAAAAAACGTGACAAAAACACCAAGTTTTTTCACAACTATGCTACTTAATGAAGTAGCCACAATAAAATTTGGGATATTTTTGATGAGGATGGGAACCTGTTTTATACTGATGCTGATTTTAAGAAGATGGCCTACAACCATTTCAAATCTCAGTATAGAGATCATGACATAGAAAACATGGATCTTCAACTTGAAGTTTTGAAGACTTTTCCTAGGTTTTTCAATGAAGAAGATAACTTGGAGATTGGCAAGCGGGTTCTCCTTTCAGAACTACAAGCTATAATTAACAAAATGCCAAGAGAGAAAAGTCCTGGCCCAGATGGCTGGTCTCATGAACTTTTCTCTCATTTATTTGACGTCATGGGTGAGGATTTATTAAGTGCAGTGGAAGAATCCTGTATCACTGGCTTTATCCCAGGGGCTCTCAACGCAACATTTTTTGCACTCATACCAAAGATTAATAAGCTGGAAACTTTTAAAGACTTTAGACCCATAACACTATGCAATTTTGCCTACAAATTTATTTCCAAATTCATAACCTCACAGATCAAGGAGAAACTAGACGACAGTATCTCCAGAGAACAATTCAGTTTTCTCAAAGAACGACTGATTTTTGATGCAGTTGGAATTACTCAGGAGTGTCTTCACAAAACAAAGACTAAGAAACTAAACTCTGTTTTTCTTAAGCTGGATTTAAAAAAGGCCTATGACAATGTCAGTTGTAAATTTCTTAGATTACTCCTTGACCAGATTGGATTAAATTGGGTCGTTTCTCAATGGATTATGGGTTGTATCACCATGGTCAATACTGCTATTTTGATCAACGAAATCCCTACTGATTTATTTAAATGCTATCGAGGGCTTCGACAGGGATGCCCACTGTCCCCTCTTCTTTTCCTATTGGTTGTTGAAGTTTTTAGCAGCTTATTAACTCAAGATGTGAATGCCAGATCTTTCAAAGGATTTAAAGTCGCTGTAAACACATTTATCTCCCATCTACTTTTCATTGATGTACTCATCCTTGGCACTGGAAAGTTAGAGTACTGGATAACTCTTAATTCCATCCTTTCAATTTTTTTCTCTGCTACGGGGATGATCATAAATCAATACAAAGCGATTTTTCTTGTTCAAAATATAAACCAGGACCTACAACAAAATTTGAAGGCAATTTTCAACATTCAAATTGTCAGTATTGAACAGGGCATGAACTACCTTGGTTTTAATCTTAAACCAAACAACTATAAAGTAAGAGACTGAATGTGAATTCTCAAGAAAATTGAAAAAAGATCAGGGAATTGGACTTTTAGATGGCTTTCCCTAGGTGGAAGGCTTACTTTAGAAACTTTTGTACTACAAAGCATACCAGTCTATTGGCTCAGTCTGGTAAAATTCCCCATGGTTGTCATAAATCGAATACAGAATGTGATCTCTATGTTCATTTGGAAAGGAGGTAAAAAAGGAACTGGATTCCACCTCACGAAATGGAAAAATATAGCCAGACCAAAACTCTTTGGAGGATGGGTATCAAACATATCTCTTGGTTTTCTCAGTCTCTTTCTGCAAAGTCTTGTTGGAGGGGTTTATTCGGAACATGAATTTGGAGCACAGTCCTCTGAAAAAAATATTTGAAAGGCAATGATCTCATCTCTTGGCTCCACAGAGGTTCACATCCAACCCAAGGTTCTTCAATCATTTGGAAAAATTTCATGGGCTCACTCCCAGTTATTCAAAGGTGGCTTGCTTGGGAAGTCGGTTCAGGCTCCAACATAGTTTTGGGACGAGATCCTTTTATTGGTTTCAATCCAAATTTTAAACTTATAACTTCTCTTGTTTAGGTACTAAACAACTCCAACCATTACTCCTTAGCACATGTAGCAAATGCTATGGATTCTGGTAACTCTTGGAATCGACCCAACTCGATTTAACCGATATACATAAAATGGAATGGGACAGTTACACCTCTTATCTAAAATACAGTGGCATCTGTCTCACTAATACAAAGGACAAATTGGTCTGGTCCTGGAACAGATCTACAGGTACTGTTACTGCAAAACTTGCATATATTTTCTAATATAAGAGTCAATTGGAAAAGATATGAA
Organism: Picea sitchensis; assembly: GCA_010110895.2. Classification (NCBI taxonomy): domain Eukaryota; kingdom Viridiplantae; phylum Streptophyta; class Pinopsida; order Pinales; family Pinaceae; genus Picea; species Picea sitchensis. Next base: position 45,107 of record SNQJ01S0069949.1, on the reverse strand, counting down.
TATTTGAGCAGCATGACTCCACATTCTTCAAATGTTATTTCCAAAAGGCTTG
>SNQJ01S0069949.1:23397-34979 GCA_010110895.2 Picea sitchensis | reverse complement strand
TGAAGTTGGAAACTAAAAAGACTACGCTTCACAACATCTTACAAAAAATAATTTTATATGATGATCTAGTTTTGGGAAGCCTTACGAGAACACCTTAGAAGAAAGTTAAGAGATTTCAAACATTGTTTTTATTAAAAAATCTACGAATTAAAATACAAACCCTTTATCATATGATCTTATTCTTATTCAAGTATGTTAGCATTCTGTTGATTTATGACATGTAAATTCAAAATAAGGCATACTGATAACAGGTTGACCGAGCATATTGATAAAAAAATATGATATTTTTCCATTTAATTTTACTTTTTCATCCTTACTTTTTCTATTATAGAAATTTTATTAAAATAATCAATATACCTCGATCTTAAGATTTCACTGATAGGTTGTTTTCTTACTTTAATATTATTTAGGTAACACAAACTATCACAACCTATATGAAAACGAAAATGATCTGTCTCCGTATTTATCTTAATCTTAGACATCATATTTAAAAAATTATACATGTATATACATATTAACTAAACATTAAAATATAGCAGAGAGTGTTCATGAAAACTGCATGCCTTTAAACTTTAAAATATAGCAAAGACTGTTTATGAAAACTACAACATTCTTAATCTTAGACATCATATTTAAAAAATTATACATGTATATACATAATAACTAAACATTAAAATCTAGCAGAGACTGTTCATGAAATTTTGTAGCAATAAAATTTTGGTCGCGGGTGGCCAGCCCTGTGACCAAGCCGTGGGCACGCCCACGGCTTGGCCACAGGGTTGGCCACTCGCGGACTAGCCTTTAAACATTAAAATATAGCAGAGACAGTCCATGAAAACTACAACATTGACAGGAGAAGGTTTTTCCACACAGTCTAGTCGAATTAAAGCCACAACAATGGTTTTTGAGACAGTTTTTGACACTATTTTGGGGCGACTGCGACTTTGGAGAATTTGGCCGTGGGTGGCCATCCCTATGACCAAGCCATGGGTACACCCACGACTTGGCCACAGGGCTGGCCACCCGCGGCCCCCGCACATTCCAAAAATACAAAAATTTACATTTAAAACATATATTTTAAAACATAGCAGAGAGTGTTCATGAAAACTGCATGCCTTTAAACATTAAAATCTAGCAGAGACTGTCCATGAATTTTTGTAGCGATAAACTTTTGGCTACGGGTGGCCAGCCCTGTGACCAAGCAGTGGGCACGCCCACGGCTTGGCCACAGGGCTGGCCACCTGCGACCCAGCCTTTAAACATTAAAATATAACAGAGATTGTCCATGAAAACTAAAACATTGACAGGAGAAGGTTTTTCCACATAGTCCAGTCGAATTAAAGCCACAACAACGGTTTTTGACACTATTTTGGGGCGACTGCGACTATGGAGAATTTGGCCACGGGTGGCTAGCCCTGTGACCAAGCCGTGGGTACGCCCACGACTTGGCCACAGGGCTGGCCACCCGCGGCCCCCTCACAGTCCAAAAATACAAAGATTTACATTTAAAACATATATTTTAAAACCTATATGACATTAACGGTATAGAAGATTACCTGTTGTTTGCCGTGTCCACGCTCGCAAATGCAATGACAACCCCTGTGCTCACGACCTCTCGATGACCCCTGCGCTCATGACCTCCTGATGACCTCAGGTGCGCGACCTCCTCACACACGAGCTCACGACAACGACAACAAACGACAACAAATTTTCTAAAACGTTTCAATATCGATGTGTGGTTAATATATAAACAAATTTTCGGCCGAAAAAGAGTTCGGCCGAACAATTGTTCGGCCGAAAAAGGATTGCCAGAAAGAAAATATCCGGCTGACCAAATTTGTACACGTAAATCGAGGGGGCGGTTATTGCACCGTTCGATTTGACGTTTATTTTTTCGGCCGAAAAAGATTATTAGTTTGGCCAAAAATATATTTTTCGAAATTTTGGAAACCTGATTGTCACGAAAGTGTAACCCACCTCCGTGATTTCACCCATATCAATCCATTTTAATTTTAAACAATATTGAAGAAAGAAAATGGTGGTATCAAGCTATATGGAAATTAAAAATCCCAATCAAATTGATATGTTTCATGTGGATGTGTCTTAATGACTGCATTATGAATGGAGTAAATTATCAAAAAAGAGGAGGAATTGGACCCATGGCCTGCAATCTTTGTTGAAAGAATGAAGAAACAACTACTCATCTTTTTGTGGAATGTCCCATTACACAAAAAATCTGGATTGAATTAACAAAATTCCTGAAACTTGATAATATCTGGAATTCAACTTCTTTGGAGAAGAACCTGAAAAATTGGTTCTTACAATATCCAGAACTTAGACATCTCCCTTTTCTAGTCTACTGGGGCATTTGGAAATTCCGAAATAAAATTCTTTTTGAAAATTGGAACATAATGGATCAAATGGCAGTCATAAACACTATTATTTCTTTTAAAGACTACATAGTCAAGGATAATAAAGTCAGATAGGATTACATCTTAAATATTTTGGTGATAATCCAATTGGGTTTTTTGATGGTGCACCTGTAGGGGACAACTGTGGTATTGGAATATTTTTAAAATTTTCCTCGAAAAATAAAGTGAGGGCACGTTTTGATGGAAGCACTGGAAATAACATGAAAGCAGAGCTCTTAGGCCTTTGGGGGCTACTACTTCTCACCTCTTACTTTAATATAAAAAAGATGATGGTTGCAGGTGATTCCAAGGTTACTATAGATTGGATAAACTCCAAATCCAATTTAAATCTTATTTATCTCAACAGTTGGAAAGATAAGATCATAGGGTTAAAGGATGGATTTGATTTTATCCAATTCATGCATATTCATAGACAATTCAACCAAGTTGCGGACAACCTTTCAAAACTGGCACTTAAAGACATTCCAGGCTGGCTGTATTATGAAGAATTCCACGAAAACACTATTGTAAACACAAGGAACCTTTACATTTTCTAGTTTGTAAAATTTCCAAAATAACTGATGTATCCCATTATTGTTAGTTGGATGACTTTTCTGGACGGAATGGATCCTTTTTTGATTTTTTGTATAAATTAGATGAAAGACAAGTCTACAGATCTTTTCTGATCAATGATTACTAGAAATATATGTAACAGAGAGTTCCATTTGATTCTAATAAAATATCAATGAAACTGTTATTTTAGTAAAAAAAAAATTGTTCAAATAAATATCTAATCATAACATAGTTTCTATAAATACCTAAATCTAATCTTCTCACCCGCGTGACCTAAATCTAATCTAGTGACCCGCGTGACCAAATCAATGAATCTATACATCCGCCACTAAGAAACTCGTGAGAATGAACTAGTGACGGAGGTATTACCAGAGGCGTTTGCTGAAAATAAATTTGCTTCTAGGAGCTAAGTGAATGACCACATGAAAGACTATGAGATACGCCATATCAAGATATAAACCGTGTGAGAAAGTGGTGAAGAGTTTTGTAATTGCAACCCTGGCTTAAGATCTGAGAAGAGATCAGTGTGGTTTTGGTAGCAGTCAAGGTGATATAGATCTTCTCATTGAATGTGTATTGTTTGTTCCAATGAACGTGATATCAACGGGTCATGAGATCAGGGGGTTTCTGGCACTGACGCCTATATAATTTTTAGCTTCAAGCAGATCTAAGATCATTTCTATACTAAAATTATAATGCAGTGAACCAATACTGTGAAGTGATCTTCTTGAAGAAAATTCCCAATAATGGGTGGTGTGTACCAATGGAAGAGAGGAGGAACAACATTGATTCAAAGAATGAATTTGCTGTTTTAAGATCGAAGCATTATGTTGGAAGAATAACATTTCAAATCTGTGAGATTGAGAGGACTTTAATGACGCTGTGAAGATGGTTTACTATTAATTCGATCGTGGATAATACAGATTAATTCGATCTAAATGATGCCTGCAATTATCTACCTGCACTCACCTATGTCTCGCAATTTGTTGGGGATGGATCATTTTATGTCTAGTTGAATGAATTCCTTAAATGTGATCTTGCAGAGGATGGATACTAAGGCGTGTAGAACACCAGAGTTGATGTCCATTGTTCAGAGGACATCGTGGAGATTTATGTTGTGAAGGTGAACAATAGAGGGCTTTCTGCGATTGCACACGCCAAATCATTGTGCTACATGCTGCCATAGTGGCACTCGTCGTATATAGAAGACCGAGGAAGACAAGTTTTCAAGAGGATAAGATAATATGGTAATTTTATTAATAAAAACGAAAATAAAGAAAAGTAAAGTAGGGGTAGATAAAAGAAGCAGAAAATAGAGTTCCAATGAAGCGCTGAAGTGCAATGGTTAAACATGTGTTTCCTCTTAAGAGGTTACAGGTTCAAATCCAGGCAACAAAAGATAGCATAAGCAAGGTAAATAAGTAATGAAAAATATTTTGTATATACCTAGTCAGATGATAATGTAATCCTTGATGAGGCAAATGTACCCCATAACTTGATTGGTGATGGTTTGTAGTAAATAAAAAACCATTTGAGAGTTGTAATGATTAATGGTAAATTGGCATAAAAGTCCATAGGATGCAATGGTTGAGGGTAATCTAGAAAAAACCTAGGATTTAGTTATGGGTAAACCAAAAAAAACCTAGAATGATGATGGAAGATGATGTAGGGGGAGTGAAAATGTTTGTAATTCAATGAATTTTTGATGAATCATGTATGAGAAAGAGTTTCCTAGAGAACCAACCGTTGATGATTCATGTATTTCAGTGGATGGTGAATTTTTTATATGTACTTCAATTAACATGATGTTTATATTTTGCAGGTACAAGATCCAGTTAAAAGAAGACTAAAGAATGAAGAAAACCAAAGATGAAAATTGTAGAAGCTAGAAAATGAAGACGAAGAGAATAGCTAAAGAAGATCGAAGACAAACATTGTAGAAGGTGAAGATGAGTTAACAATTCAATGGGTATTTATTTATGAAGGTTTTTATTACATTAATCCATTTTGATATCACTTTTGTGATGCTCTAGTGTGATTGTTCCTAATTGCACCAAGAGTAGAGAGGTGCATCACAACCCAATATGATAGAGATGTCATGTTTGTTACATGGGTAACACTTACATAATCATATGTAGGCTTAAAAGAAACATAAAAGTTATAAAATAGTAATAGTAATACAATATTTTAGCCAAATATAAATACAAATTGAAATAAAAATAAAATATGTATAGAGAGATTTGATATGTACACCTAATATAAATAGTGTTATATAGAGATATTAAAAAGAGGTACCACATGAATAGTGACGCTATAGATACGATAATTACATAGAAATATTGTTACAATGCAAATATAAATATTTCAACAATAATTAAAATTGTACTTTTACATATCCATATATGCATAAGTGATCAAGTCTAAGTTCTATGGAGTTGAGTGATATTACAATCAACTGAGACTGATTTTAAATAATAAAAAAGCTTAAACACATCAAGAAATTTGATCCGTCTTAGTGCTTGATAGATCTGGAGTTAAAATGAATCTATGTTGGTTTTGTTGAAAGCCCGAGTTTATATCAACAATTCAATGTATTTATTTTTAAATATGCCTATTGCATTATGCTAAATATTTCAAATTTAAATCCAAATATATGAATCTAAATACAAATAGGAAACAAATAAGAAGTTATCTTTACAATCTAAATATTTAAATAGAAACATAAAAAATATACCAAGTAAAATACCCCCACCCTAGTATGTTGAAGATAACTATTTGTAATGTAGTCTTGCCAATAATAGGAAGTTTCCTCCAAGCATTCCCTCTTTCCACTTGCCTAGATGGAAACAACGAAATCCTTCCAGCCAACTAGGAACCTAGCCGAATTCCTAGCTCCAAAAAACCTTTCCGTGACTCCAAGAAAAACAAAGCATAAATGCTCTAAGAAGACTATCACAAGAATTATATCTTCCAAGAATTGTCCAACCTCTCCACCTCCCCCAAACCTCTCAACCTCCTCTCCTATTTATCAAGTATCCATTTCCCCTTCCCCAAGTCTCTTCAACCACCCTCATTATTAGCCATCAACCTCACTTATCTAGATTTTTGGGAAGAGTTTAAAATAAAATTAAAATATAAATGACTTGCATAAAACAACAATAAATAAAATGCAAAGTTTTTCTTCTCATGCTAGTTAATAAATGTAATTTGACAATTTTTCCCAAAATGTACATGACAGCCCACCATACTCATTTAATTCCTCATACCAACCATCAATCAAAGTCAAAGAAGATATTTAATGCTAGTAGATATCTTGTATGCAATATAATTCACATAGTCATTAAACCATTCAATTAAATAGTTAATAATTTAGTTTAATAATTAATACATTAATTGATTTTATTATTGTACATGTGCAGGGTATGTGTGCGTAGCTAGTGGACACATATCTTATGCATGTATTAATGATAAAAAACTATTGCCTCTAGTGCATAGTTCTTGTATGATCACACCAAGGAATGTATGACAACAAATCAAGTAAATGCATCATTTAATAATCTTAACGAATTAAATTACAATAATTCATCAATAACTCATTATCACACTTAAAATACAAAAATGGAATCGAAAGAAGGTTTTAAACATGGTAGGACCCAAGTGAGTAAACAATAGTGGCACATCTAATCCCTAATTAATATTCTCAACTAACATCGAAACATCCTTCCTTCTTAACCTACTTCCATCTTCCATCCTATCCTTTTCTTTGTTGGACTAAGCTGGTGCATCAAATATATTGACTTAACTCTAGATAGAACCCTTGAGAGGAAGTGTCATACATCTCAACCAAGCTTCCCCAACAAACAACTAGTAGTTACCATCACACATCTAGGGGGTGCGTGACTTCACACAACCCTCCTATGACTCTAGGTTTTAGAGGATAAATGGTAGAAAATACCTCCACCCCATCTCATAGAACTAGGGTCAACAGCCTACATCAAGACATACTGTGCAACTACTATTCTTAGAGTCACACCATCAAACACTCACTCTGAGCAAGCTGTGTGTCCTGTCAAAACCACACTTACCACACACCATAGAAATATTTTGAATCATAAATTAAATAATAAGTACAACTTATAGAATACACTATCTTCTTGATGTCTATGACATCCAAGTTACTTCATCATTACAATCATTTGGCTATCACATAACTCATTAACTTGTAGGTTAGTTCACCAGTAACTCATATCCTTGCATATACATCACATTTTTCATATGATAATCCATATTTGTATTGACATCAAATTAATAAATTTATTCTTATTTACATCATACCTCACGTATGTGATACATTTGCAACATAACTTTGAACTGGTATCCACGTATCAAAATTTCACATTTTAATTTGCATGTTTAAACAAATCAAGATCTATCATCATCATGAGCATATAACGGTAAAAATAATATCATGCAACACATAAATAGGTCTAGATGTACACATCTCAAATATCTTTCTCAATCTAATTGAGCTCAAACAAATGTTAAGCATTGAATTTACTAATATGAGAAAAATCAAAGTTCTAACTATCTAAAATCAAATTATGGGGCATTACCTTCACCCACCCTTCAAGAAACTTCATCCCAATGTTACGGTCATTCTCAATATGAGAAAAATTTTCATGACACAACTTCTATGCGTCTTCTATGATAGCATACCTTATGTTATACTAGTCTCATTGGACCTTCACTTGATTAAAACATGTTGAATCTATTAATATATTGATTGCGACAACCCCTATTTAACAGACACCTTACTATGTCCCAATTCTATTTTATTACCATTGGTAATTAAATTAAAGGAAAAACATGCCTCTCTTATAGATTTATTCTTCCTAAGTTCTATATTAAAGTACATTCTACTAGTTTAACAACCAATTAGAATCTTATCTCATTATTGGTTCTTTAGTTAAGTGAATCTTATATTGAGTTTGATTACAATTTCATTTAGTCAAGCAATGAATTCCACCTGGAATATCTTAATGGTTATAACCAATTATCACTGACTTTACTATCACTGTAACTCGAGTGATACAATACATACACCATCACAAAATTTTTCCATACTTAAGAACATTGACTAAGATACTGCTAAATGATTGTCATGTGATCTCATCACTTCATAGTTTGGTCATTGTCAATCTCACTTTCTTTTTAAGTCATACAAATTTACTTACTTATTATAACATTATTATTTTATATATAATCTATTTCTCCATTTCCATAATTTAATTATTATTTATTTACTTATTATAACATTATTAATTTATACAAAATGTTATAAAAAANACTTTCTTTTTAAGTCATACAAATTTACTTACTTATTATAACATTATTATTTTATATATAATCTATTTCTCCATTTCCATAATTTAATTATTATTTATTTACTTATTATAACATTATTAATTTATACAAAATGTTATAAAAAAATTCTTAAAATATTATTATTATTATTTTCCAAAATTTAATTATTATTTATTTTAATAAGAATATATACGGAGAATATTTTATATATACAGGGGAATAAACTTAAAGTTGGATCTAAGCTTCTCCATGTCAAACCTAACTTTTCTTTTGTGTTCTTATACCTTGACAATCTAAAATTCATAAATATCGATGCAATGGAATACTAATTTCTTTTCCAAATAATCATCCACTTGGACCTATACTCTATATTACGGGCCTTTAAATAGGCCTAAATATATGCAACTTTCTTTCCAGAATTTTGTTGAGCGCGAGGTATTGGAAATATAATATAACATTAACAATATTTTTTTCTCATATGTGCTTCTAGTGAAATTTGATCTTCATAGAAAGACATGTTATTTTCCCATCCGAGTACCTACAAACAACGATGTGTTTCTTTGTTTATTTAAAAAAAAATCCAAGTCTAGCCTAGCTAGAATGATAAGGTCTCTAATATTTTTGTATAGTTTATGAGAAGAATTATAATTAACAAATACAATGTAGTATTTGTTTTTGGTGGGTTTGAAAATTCATAATAATAATAATGATTTAAAATTAAATAAGATTAAATTATATAAACTCTAAAACTAAATAAAAATGTAAAACTTTTTAATGTTTTTATATTATTAATTAGATTTGAAAATTGATAAAACAAGTAAAGTTGTGATCATTTCACTTAAAATGAGTATGAGTGGATAATACTTGTTGTTCATTGTGGGTATCTTCATTTTTTTGTTGTCACATGGCCAAGCTAGCAACACATCAGGGTATTATCCATTTTTCATAGCACAAAGGTCAAATACATTCACAATAACTTCTTGTTTATATTACTTCATCATCCAATATTTATGCACCCAACATCCTTGTCAAACTTGCAAATCCATTAATAATATAATCAATTTTATATAATGAATGACGTGAAGCCTCCAATAAGACATCAAAGATATTGGCCAATTAAATTTTAGAAAAATATGTTTTTTGATTATTTAAAAAAATACATATATTGATTTCTTATGTTACACATTGGATATAGCACACAAATATAAAGTCAACAAGAAACTAATACAAAGTCAAAGAGAAAACTCATTGCAATAGTCTAGGGACTAATAAGTGGATTATTTTAATAGATTTCATTAATTAATTAAAAATATTTTAATCAAATATGTAATGAAGCAGTTTAATAATATTAAAAAATAAATTATATTTTTTATAATAAAAATATTGTAAAAAAATGTATTGATAAATTGTTTATATGATGACTGTGTTGTTCTCTCTAGTCGAGAATATATGCATGAAGAATGCAAAGCGTAAGAGCAGAGGTGACAAAAAATTCTGGATATGGTTGCCACTTTGACATGTACTTTCCGTACCAATGTGTCTTGCAACAATATCATATAGGAATAAGATCGCACTATGACATTTATTTAGTATTAAATTCTTTTGAGGAATTTAATGGGTTTGCAATAATAACATCAAGAAAATAAGATGACACTTTTCCATTTCTTTACCTTCAAAATATTTTGGAATTTTGTAACATCCCGCTCTTGCGCGCATTGAGCGAACGTATTCTTTGAGGGCACTTGCTTGCAAGTGATCCGAATTATTATACTAGTGGGCATTTGATTATGATTATGAGGCATTATGATATGATGACATGTTATTTTGCTGTATTGATATAGAGAGGTGCTATTGACTCGGTTCTCCTGAGTGTGCAAGATTTTGGACCTCGAGGATGCAGAGACATTAATGAAACCCTTGGACTCTGGATCGAGTTAGAGAGTGGACTATTGGGGTTTGATTATGTATACATGACATATGTGCATTTGATTAGATGTTATTATTATGGATTTTATTTCTGACATGATTCATTGATGACGCAGGCTGACGATAGCTTATTGACCAGACTCACATGTGGAGTAGAGGGGTCACGCATGACTACCAGAGATGTTGAGAGAGAGGTGTGGACAAAAACCCTGCCACAACCTACTAGCACTTTTGCCATGGCTCTAACTATAGGTTAATGACTATCTAGTTCAATAAGACCCACAATGTCGTGAGGGAAGACTGCGACAATCGCTCACGAGGATTCTAAGGGGTGCGCAATAAGGCACAGACCTTATTCCTTAGAGGCCCTTAGTCTCCCACAAGATCACCTAGCAGAGTATTGAATCCAGGGGATTTTGATGTCTGCCAAGTTAGTCAAGAGGTGAGTGGCACCCTTGGAGCACGTAGTGTGTCGTGAAGGGCACACTGTGCAAGAAAAATATAAAGAGGCGATTGGCACCCTTGGAGCACATAGTGCGTCCTGAAGGACATGTTGCGCAAGAAAAATGGAAAGAGGCGAGTGGCACCCTTGGAGCACATAGTGCGTCGTGAAGGGCACGTCACGCAAGGGAAACATAATGAGGTGAGTAGCACCCTTGAAGCACCTAGTGCATCTTGAAGGGCACGTCACATTGTTAACTAATAAGTGAATAAACCTATATGGCCTTAGAACGAATAATGTGATAAGAAAGATTTAAAAACAATTTCCCTAATAAAATGTCACCCGACCTAGGAAAATAAAATCTAGGTCTAAGTGATACTTCTGGTAAAAATAAAATAAAATAAAATAAAATAATACTAATAATCATCATTAAACATGTGACGAGAAGGGGGTAAGAAATTCAATTAATTTATAAAAATCAAATTAGTTTGGGGGATTAAATTGTTAAAAAATGAAATAATTGTTTTGTTACATGCGTTAATTAAAAATTTATTAATTAAAAAGAGAAAGGGGAAACAGGTAATTTTCTGCACTTGCTAATTTGAGTTTTAGATAAAATGGGAAAAGAGAGAATCTTAAAAAAATTAGGAAACTAAGGGAAGAAGGGGAAACATAAAGAAAAATGGAAACATAAGGAAAAAATAGAATGACCAACTTAGTAAGGAACCTTGTCTTTAAGAACCTGTTGATACTCAGAGGGGGGTGAATCAATATCAAGTACAATTTAAAACCTTTTTCAATTTATACTTAAACCATTCAACTATATCCAATGAGCAATGAACAATAGTATAAGAGTTGCACCAATA
>SNQJ01S0069948.1:9264-38820 GCA_010110895.2 Picea sitchensis | reverse complement strand
AACCTCACAATTAAAATGAAAATGATGTAGAACCGCATTTTTATAAATTTTGTATTTCCCAATGTAGATGCGCTTAGTTACAAGTGTTTTTTACTCTAAGTATTGTTACCTCAACAATTTTGATCTAAAAATATTTATATTTGATTAAAAACTAGAGAATTATTCATTTTGATGGTCAAATATTCCATGCCTTTCAACATTCATAGGAATGGGATTCGGAAGTTCAAACAAAATTCTAAACACAAAATACCTTTGCAAATAATAAGAAGGAAAGCTATGGCAACCCTTAGTATTCCCGCAATATAATGCATGTAATGGACGAGAGCCGTTTGGACTTAATATACAAGGCGAGGTACAAGATTTTATGGAATATTATGGAATTTTAGATCAGGATTTTTCATAATCACGGTATTGTTAGTATCATTATATTATAACTAGTATAGCCATATAATTGTGGTTGATCAACATCGAAAGGTTGATAAGATGAAAAGAATCCTCAAAAAAATATATTAAATTTTATTATTGATTAACAAAAAACAATTGAGCTTCATTTATCTAGTGTTAATATTTTAATTTCTGTTAATCACTTAGGTGGCAATCAGTTAGCTATCAAAGTAATTTTTAAATATGATTAGGTAAATGTAAAAAAATAAACACATAAACGGATGTCTTTATAATAGCTAGGAAGTTAATGATTGAAATCACAGTCATTTATTTTGTGTGACTACTAAGAATATTCCAGACATATTTAATCCTGTCCATAGAAAACTTATTAAGCACTAAACCCCTATTAAATCTTCCCATTGTCAATAGGTATACGCCTTTCGTCTTAATGAATATTATTGCATTGGCTTGAACAAATTATATATATATTGAGACAATTTCATAGTAGAATGAGTGAGATTTAGTGGTTTGGATTTTAGTTTCTTTAGAAAGATAGATTGAAACAATAGAAATATATTAGGAATGTTTTTTTAGTTCATTGCATAAAATTCTATAATAAGTAGGGATTTGTGTTTTAATCATTATTTTTTTTTTTTGTTATAAATGTTTGTTACTTGTGGGATTAATATTTTAATGGTTGGTTAAGAAACCACAACCAAGATCACTCTGAGATTGTATTTGGCTATCCACACTTTAAGGTTTTGGTTGCACTAACCCTTAATATGGTTGAATTTTTGGGCATCTCCTCCCGACTAAACACATCCTAAGGGTAAGGGTATTGAACTGGGGACTCAGATCGCCTAGCAAATGAAACACACACCTTAACTACTTGAGCTACCAGGAATTGACCTTAAAATTTGACTTTATCTTTGTGTGTAACCACACGTTAGACCACTACCTCAAAATGTCTCCATAACTCTAGGATATTGGATCGAACCACTTTAGATTGTTTCAATCATTACATAAAATTATATAACATGTTGAAATTAAATTAGCATAAATCCATTTTAAATTTGCAACTATCAATCAAATCTTAATTTTTAGAATATAAAACATAAGAAAATGTTTACCTTTAAAAAATTAATTTCTCTAAATACTCAATAAATATGAGATTAAAATAAATTTATCTTAATTTAAAAATTAACATTATTTATTATTTAAATAATAATAAATTTAAAAAAATAAAATAAAATAAATAATTTATATTTAAGTTTTCAAATTTACAAACTTTTCTTTTATATTTTAACACTTCCATGTGTTAAAGGGATCTTTAATAATTAAATTTACATAAACCAATTTACTTGAATATTGATTATAGTTTGAAATAAACCAATTTACTTGAATATTGATTATAGTTTGAAATAGATATAATATTTATAATTAAACAATAAACTTTGATTTTAATAAAATAAAAATTTATAAAGAAATTTAAAATTGTAAATAACTTTGTTTATATATTAACATTAATATATTTAAAAAATTTATATAATATAAATAATTTATTCACTCAATGTAAACACTTTAAAAATCTCTCCTCAATCAAAATGATTATTATATCATTTTTATATAATCTACTCTCAAATTAATATTTTTAAGGTAAAAGATAGTGTTCACAAATTTATTTAAAGGTAAAAGATAGTGTTCACAAATTTATTTAATACACGTGTTTTGCTTTTGTTCAATATGTGTTGTAGTCCTTTTAAGTAGAGGGCGGATCATGGCATAATCTATGGCGAGTTGACATTTACTATCGTTGTTTTAAAACCAATGGTTCCGAAGGGCTGCAATCAAATACTTAAATATTGTATTATAAATATTTATTTTCGTACAATTATATATATAGATGTAGAATAACTAGCACAGCCATGAACTCGCTGCTGGCTAACGCCGAAAGGCTTATCACTGATAAAACTGGTTTATTACTGGTAAAACTAAACGTGGCAGAAAGACTTACGGCTGTAAAATTATGTGGCCTAATTGTAAATATGTTACTTCATTCCAAAGATTTAATAGATTTAATTTTCTGAACAAATAATAAGCAAATCTTTGAAGTGCTCGGATTTGCGTGCATATAACACATAAAATTGAGAGAAACCGTTCATAAAATTGAGAAAAACCGCTCATAAAATAAACAAATCTTTGAAGGGCTCGGATTTAAACGATTCGACACCAGTTCATCAGAAAATATTGATTGGTAAAATGCCGATGTTAATCTCAAGATTTTAAACTTGAATCCATAAATGTCAGTGTAACAAAACTACCAAGTCATTTAAGGTACTAATAAACGCATTTCTCTTACATTCATCGACTTAATTTTTCAAAAACTTTATGGTCTTTTAAAACTTCAATAACAGTTGAGCAGAATCTCGCAGCAGAGAGATGGAGATCTACGCACCCCATGAAGAATAATAGCAGAGCAGAATCTCGCAGTAGAGAGATGGAGATCTACGCCCCCCATGAAGAAGAGGAGCGGGGAGGCTGAAACCCGGATGCCGAGTGTTTTCATTCCTTCATTCCAGTTCCACCACAATAAGCAACGATATAATCCGAAAAGTAGTGTTTGGGAATTTACCGGTGAACTGGTTGAAGGGCTTGGAGCAACGTATAAGCTGCCCGCAGTCTATATAGAGCTGATAAAGCAAATAGCTCTGCAGAAATCCAATCGATCAGTGCATGGGCTCGATAGGCGCTGTGCAGAAATCCAATCGATCAGATGAGGAGCTGGAAAGGCGTTGGGTTTGTTCGGTTGGTCCAGAAAATGAAAAGTTAATCACTATGTGGTAATAACTGGAATGCTTGTCTCCAATATAAAACTTATGGACCATTTAAACGCGGCAATTACATATTCTTATAGTAATTTTTAATGTGATTAAGTAAATGTAAAGTAAAATATGTTAATGGATGCCTGATAAATGCAAGAAAGTTATGAACAATAAATCCAACCCATTGATTTGGAGGGACGACTAAGAATATGCCATCTTCTTCAATGCATAACCATCGTGATTAGGGTTTAAAGTTAAAATAAGATTAAAAGATCATTAATTGCGCCCATTGTCAATAGGTGTAGGCCTTCGCGAAATTTCAGTCATGGAGCACAATTTGCTTGGTGAAACGGGGATGAAAATCGATTCACAGGAAATACAACACCTGTAGGTTGGGGGAAGTAAAATCGATCGCTACAAAAAATTCGGATTGGAACTGGCTTATAAAAAAGGTGGAGAATAAAATGGGGCATTGGTGCAATAGATGGCTTTTCATTGGAGGTCGCTTCTATTGATCAGATTAAGGCGGTCCTGAAGGACAACCACCCATCGCATGGAACTTATTTAATTCCTACCGGTCCCTAACAAACTCAAAAAATCTTCTATAACTTCTTTATCGCAACAAGGATCATCAAGATTTCACCTCCGAATCGGGAAACGCTATTACAATTCAAAGCCTATGGATGGGGCTTAAAATCTTCATTTTATGACGACCAAGGCCAAATCCCTATGGCGCGTGCCCTGACAACTAATGGAATATGGAACATTGTTACCAAAGATAAATACTGGCCATACACCACTGTGGACTCTTGGCTGCGCAATGGATCTCCACTTTCCAAAACTACATCTCAGACCTGGAAGCATCTAGTCAAAGTTGCGCTCTCCATACAAAAATCGATTTGTTGGAAGCCAGGTTCTGGCTACTCTATACATCTTGGCGTAGAACGAATTTTCGGGCTCCACCAAACCTCCTTTCTGAGCGTTCCACTGATTGACATCCTACACCAAAAAAATATCTATTTCCTCTTCCAAGCCGCGCATATGGATCATCACAACCACCCGACCAGTAGCTGGAGATCGGCACTTGAATTATCCCTAGAGCCAACGCTAACAGAGGAATGGGACGGGTTCTGTTTAGAACTTAATCGTGCAGGTATCAAATTAACAACGACGACCGAGGACCTTCTCCTGTGGATGGGTGCAAACAACACGGGTATCATCTCTCTTCAAAATTTCTACACCGAAATTATTAATTCACTTGAACATAGTTCTGTTAGTGGCTAGCTTTTAAAATTTTGGTATTGGAAACTCCCTCTCAAGATTAAACTATTTAACCGGTTAACTATTGAGAAAAAAATCCCCACCCGATAACCTCCTCCAACTAAGAGGGTGATCAGTAAACATCCGGTCACTGGCCATAGAGAAGTTAAATCTATTCTAACATTTTTTCATCCATTGTAGCTTCACGCGATAGGTCTGGCACAAGATGGCTCTCGATATTCACATATCCACCATCTGGAAGGGTGCCACATTAACTGCTAGTCTTGCACATTGGACACAACAAGAACATACCTTCAAACTACTTCTGCTCTTGATCATTTGGTATATTTGGTTGACTAGAAACAACCTCATCTTTGAAAATACTTCTTTCACTGTCAACATTGTTGTATACAAAACTATGGGTTTACTTCATCTCTGGAGAGACACTCATCTGATCTCTGATAAGAAAAAGATTCTTATCAATATACACATCTCGGAGGACACAACCACAGGCTGGTTCGATGGCGTAGCGCAAGGAAATGGAAATCTATGTTGGGTTGGAGGAATATTTAGAATAAATAAAGACAATTTCTACACTGGACCTTCTAACTATGGCACGCATACAACATGAGTTGAACTCCTCAAGTATTCGGTCACACTCTACTCATCTTATACAAGATTCTGAAGATGAACATCTCCAGTTGATAAGCGACTCCAAAGTGATTATTGTCTGGCTAAATCAATCGGGCTCATTACATTCAACAGTTCTTATAGCCTCGATGGAACAAATAAGATTACTTCAATGTTCTTTTAAATTCTCATCTTCACTCATGCCTCTCGAACATTAATAAAGCGCCAGATCTTCATCCAAGAAGAACTAGAAAAAACAATGTAATTTTATTCATAATACCCAATAGTTGATGGTCACGAGGGCCCCATACATATTATAAAAAATATTTTAGGGTTGGAGGATTTATATCCTTTTTTGCATGAACAATTTTCTTTTACTGTTACTTTATTTCTTCTAGAACTCAAAATCTTTATTTCTTTTTGCCTTTCTATACTTGTAATCTGATATACCATCCCTCTCTTCTTTCATTTATGGAGGGTTATCCACTTGTAAGAGCCCTATGGATGTATTGTGATGAGAACACATTATATTTATCAATATAATTGAGCAATTTTTCGGGTCAGAAAAAAGTCAAGCTTTGTTCAAATTAATCAATGAGAAATATAAAGTATTATATATTGATATCATATAGTTTTAGAAATGGTTGGAAACTAATTCTCCACAACTAATCTCCATTATCTCTAATTCTCCATTAAGGAGAAAGGACGATGATCCACAATCTAACATCTCCCTAATAGTTCAAATTTGATCTTCCTGATGGGTTTAGTGAAAATATCAACAATATTTTCACTAGTATTACAATATATTAAAGAAATGTCATTAGACTACATCTTTTTTAGAACAAAATGGAACAGAGTATCAACATGTTTTGTCCTTGAATGGTAAACTAAATTATTTTCCAACTTGAATGAGCTCTGCTATCACATTTGATTATCGTAGTTTTATTTTGTTCTTCTCCAACATCTGAAGTAGTCTTCTAAATCAAACAACTTCATAAGTTGTTGCACACAATGCTTCATATTCTACTGTGAAGGCAGATACAATAGGGTTATGTTCATACTCCATGAAACCTTCTTACTACTCCATGAAACAATCTCGAAACCAATTCCAAATACATAACGTGCCTGAAACCAATTCCAAATACATAACCTATAGTAGATCTCCATAACCTTATACATAAAATATTAAAAAGATGGTAATTATAAAAAAACCCATCTAAAAGATAATAATTATAAAAATCTAAATAAAATAATTATAAAAAATCTAAATAAAATAACAATGAGACATCATTCATGTTAGTCTTGAAACTTTAGTCACCAAAGAGAATTATTTCTCTAACTTTAAATTAAGTGAAAATTACTTCTCTATTTTTTTATGCCTTTTTAATTAAGAAAGATTTATGTTACCAATAGTTTTTTAAATTTTCCTCAAGATTTGGTGACAGAATTTGATACAACGATCGAGCAACTGAAGATAACCCACATGCTCGATAAGATAGCGCTGACAAGTGGCTTGATGGCTTGGATAGGTGGTATCCCAGGTTGTTATGGGAGGTACATGTGGAAAGGTCTGAGAGGTGATCGAGGTGGAGACATGGCCCAAGCTGCATAGAATCTTGATGAGAAGACAAAGAGAGTAGGTTACTCTACAATGAAACATGGTCTGCAAGTTAGTTATTGGATAAGCACACCAAGAGGTAGGAGCACGCAAACATCAATGAAAGAGGAGGCATGTACATGCATGTCCTAAGTGGAAATTAAACACCATCAAGCTTAGTAGTGTGTGAGTTGGTGGGAGTAAACAAAGATTAGGAGTAGGAGAGGAGTAAACTGCATGATGATGATGGGATGATGATGGATGATGATGATGATGATGATTCACGACGACGATGACGCATCGCATCGACGCATGACAGCGGCAGACAAGGGAGAGGAGGAGGAGGAGATAAAAGGACTATCAAAGTTATGTTTTGGTTGATCAGGTTGACAATGTATAAGTCAACATGTTTGAGAGGGTCTAGGCAGAGACTCATTCCAAAAATTCATGAGAAGTGCAATAACGCAAGTGAGAAGAAAGATCGAGGGAATAATTGGTTACTTTCTGTAGAGGGCTCTGAACCTTGGGAGGCGCTAGAGAAGAACAAAAATTGTGAGAGTGGTTAGGAGAGTATGGAGAGTGTGGAGAAGAAAAAGACTCTCGAGAGGACGAATGATTGGGTTTAAGTAGAAGAGGTGCACAAAGGATCGGGGAAGACTTCCAAGAAAAGAAAATAAATAGCCAACGGGGGCCAGTGAGCAAAATCGAGGCAACCATAGCGATGTAGATGGCGGGTTTCAGGTTCAAGTACCTTTGCTCGGATGCAGAGAAGAAGGTATAAACTGTGATTGAGGATGCTATGAAAATTCAAAGGAAAAATACCGCATCATGGAAGAGGTAAAGGAATGGGTGGATGACCCATATTACACCATGACTCGAGAAACCAAATACTTTAAATTGGCAGAAAATTATTGAATTGTCAAGGCAATGGTGGCTCAAGCGATAGAAAAAACCAGGAAAGAACAGGAGGATATCCTGCATGTTGTCAAAATTTTAGAAGGGAAGTTTGAACTTTTCTGCAAATCCCAATATGGCATTAAATTTAGAGTGACTCCAGTAAGTCAAAACCATGATGAACAGTGACCCTAAGCTCCAACCATCCTATCTAGATTGAAGATGATTAAGATGTTCAATATGCGGGAGGAGACACCAAAATGGAGTCATCCCAAATTGAAGCTAAGGGGAATCAGGTTTGAAGCATTCTCTTTTAAACTCAACAAATATTATTAGGCTGATTAGTATGGATAGGGTAGATAGAAGTCCCGAAGGTATAGGAAAGATAGACTTAGTGGCTTTATCTCTAGATGGCATTGTCTCTTTTTGGATAACATACTCAATACACTCCCGAGATGAGTGTAATTTTGTGTTGTGTATAAATATAAATAAATAGATGGTTTTGTTTTAAAAAATAATTATTTTAGTGTGTAAATTAAAATTAATTTTAACTAGTTTTAATAATATATTGAATTTAAGTAAATGTAAATTCAATGGTCTAAGATATATAAGAACATTATGATATGTTAGGTGAGAATGTAATTCCGATTTAAGATTTTTCTATCACTTGTATTAATCATTTTCACATTGTTCCAATTATTTAATATCTTTTGATTTTTGTTTTTCCCAAAATAAAAGTCGTGGAAGATAGATCTTTGGTATAAATAGAAACACTAGAGATAGTGGATCCCCTAATTAACTTATTCCCTCAAAAATCATGGGTTGTCGTGTTAAAGTGTAAAAGTTCAGGATTGTCTCGATTGGCAACTGGATCAATAATGGGAAAAAACAAGATGTAGCACACAGTATGTTAAAATAAAGCTACGATGGTGGAAGCTACTTATTACGTCTTTTGACCGTGTTGCTGAGAAGTACATATAGTATGATGTAACACATTGCCATTATCACAACGTATCCTTGAAATAAATGTACGAAGATTATGAAAGCACTTTTTTTTCTTTACGATCTGAATGTGCAATCAATTGTTCGACTTTCATATCTTCCTACTTTTATCAAGTGCGAACGCCGACCTCCTGAATGATGTGTAGGCGAGGAAATTGTCATATGTTCCATTCGGTATCAAGGATTTGAAACATTTCGTTACTTCGAATGAATTTGTTTTGGTAATGCTCGGTATCGTCTTTTTATGCAGAATAACATTTCCAACCTAGAGTAGGTTAACTCTGCAAATTGATCCGTTTTTTTTTTTTAAAAGTAGGTTTGAATATGGTAAACAGATACATTTCCAACCTGGAGTAGGTTAACCAGTGTAAATAGATATGTTTTTTTTTTTTTTTTTTTGGAAAAAAGGGTTTGAATATGGTTAAATTCTTGGTTTTGAGTTTAGGCATGGATTAAAATGTATTTCAAAAATTTAATTCAGGAATTTTATTCCATTTTAAACCAATTCAGAGTTTCAGAAATTTTTAAAATTTCTTTTTATTTTAAAACCAACCTCAGAGTTTCAGAAATTTTATCAAAATTTTTGATGGACCAAAAATTTAAAACCACACAGCCTAAAAACCTACCAGGAAAATAAATCGAAAAGAAAGATTGCTCCGAGTTATCCCACTCCTTTCCAACCTATCATGAAATCAACAGTTGAAAATGGACAAGATACGAATACGCATCAATCAATTTGATGAAAACTTGAAAAATGAAAAGAGGAGGTTACAGTTTATATACTTTTGGCGGCACCTACAGCGTTAGAATGGAACAATAGGAATGAAATTCGTTGCCAATTTTTGGATAGAGGGAGCCGTAAGGAATATGTTAATAGCTCTGCAAGTTATTTCAATAGCAAAACTGTGTACGTAATAATATTTGTCCAGTTTTCCCTATTGCGTATGTGGACAGTATGTTACGAAAACACGGAATCGAAGCGAGTAACTGTTAAATATTGTCATTGCGTGACCATCTGGGTCTGCAAGTAAGACATTCCTAATGTGTAGGTGACGCAATTGTCGATGTTCCATCTAGTATCGTTCTTTTATGCCGAATACATTTCTTAGTAACATCGCATGTGATGAACATAGTAATGTCACAAACTCACAATTAATGTGATGAACATAGTAATGTCATAATCTACAATCAATGCAATGCCTATGTGATGAACATCAGCCTGTTGGAATCAAGAGCCTACCCTTTTGTTTTAATGTAATGTAACATAGTACAGCAATGTGGACACAATACAGGATGAACATATAATGTTGTGATGGAATATGATGAACATATAATGTTGCGGCAATGGATTTTTACATGATGAACATATAATGTTACACATTTAATGTTGCAATGTGACCAACATGATGCACTATGACGAATAAGGGATGAACATATAATGTTGTAATGTCATGAATATATTAAATTTTCAATTTCTTTCGAACATAGTAACATTGCAACATTAATATGTTCAACACATTACAACATTAATATGTTCGTCACATCGTAACGTCATTTTTTGTTCTTCATATTGCAACATTAATATGTTCATCACATTGTGACACAAATATCATGGCATCACAATGCAACGACCATATTGTCTCTCTGTGACAAAGAGAATTTTTTTGTTACATTGTGATGAACATGGCCTCCTCGATCATACGCGATGCAAATATCAGGCCAATGCAATGCGATGCAAATATCACGACAGCACGCGACGACTATAACCTTGTCAGCCACATCTTCAGCGAACATTGGCCTTTGGTCACAATGTGATGCAAATATCATGTCGTAAATATGATGCAAATATCATGTCATCGCAGTATGATGAAAATATCTCTATCATCGAAATGTCACATTAACATCTTTATCGTCAAGAATGCTACACTCATAGCCTTCTTTGTCACAGACGATTAACATACATCGCCGTCCCAATTAATGCATTGAAGACTATGTCTAACCTAGGCTATTTTGATTAAGGCTATGTTTGACCGAAGTATTTAATAAGGCTATGCATTAATACTTTTATTAATGTATTAGTTGTCACAAAGTCCTAATGTATTACTATACGGCAGAAGTCACGACATTACTCTTTTATTAATGCATTAATATATTATTATTAACTTATCAATGTATTAATTAATTATGTATTAATAAATTAATACAATACATTATTAAAACAATCAATTAATAAGTTATATGATACATTAATGTAAATCAATACTTTATTTAGGACATTACATTATTAAAATATTTTAATATTTATGTATTAATACTCTTAATAATGTATTTTCTTTATTTTATTAATGTTTTAATTCACTAATACTTTACAATATACATTAATGTATTAATGTCATCCAGAGGATGGTCATGGCTATCCATGATCTTCTATAAAACAACGTCAAACAGGTATAAACATTGTGAAACCATGTTCAACTGGCAGAACCCATAAAGGTTGCATAATAAAGTTTTAGGGAAGCAATAATGTCATAAATTGTGGACTAACAATGGTCATGGGTCAACCATAGTGAACCATGGCCATTGTCAATTAATGTATTAATACTTTAATAATGTATTATTAATGCATCATTCCAATTACTAACAAAGTAGACAAGCAATGTGTTGAACATAATAACATTGCAATCTGAAAAAACATAGTAACATCCTATTATATCCAACATAGCTTTGTCAATTCCAATGTGACGAACATAGCCCTTACCACCCATCACAATGTGACTTACATACCTTATCATCACATCATAGACTAATATAGACTTATCGCTGTACCGTCACAGAACATAGACCTGCCATCATCATGTGACACAAAATATCCTATCCCTAATATGATTCAAACATCCTATCAACACAATGTGACAATATACTCATAGCTCAATGGGCTGAATATAGCCTTGTCTTTCTGACAGACTACTTGTTATCTTCTGCAATTAATCGCAATGATAACATTGGCCTATCATTGCATCGTGGCAACAAACTCTTATTATCACA
Organism: Picea sitchensis; assembly: GCA_010110895.2. Taxonomy (NCBI): domain Eukaryota; kingdom Viridiplantae; phylum Streptophyta; class Pinopsida; order Pinales; family Pinaceae; genus Picea; species Picea sitchensis. The sequence goes on along the minus strand of SNQJ01S0069948.1, from coordinate 27,186 downwards.
TCAGGAAGGAACAGCCTTCACTACTTTTACGCGGAATAACATATCCCTATCGCACTATGATCTAAGATATCCCTAAATGTGAAGATAGTGTCGTTCCAAATGTGATAAAAACATAATGTCCTCACAATGCGATGAAAATATCCTATCATCAGTAATGTGATGAATTGAGTACTGAGTTGTCGCGTGATAACAATATAGTTCCTGTCGCTACATGTTCTTAAACATACCCTTTCTCATTTCAATGTCACAACTATAGCTTCCTACAAATGCTAAGAACATAGTCTTTTTCATCATAATTACTTAACATAGCCTTCGTTCTATGTGATGTATATTCCCACAGAATTTCTGGAGCATGGATGAACATTATATATAGTATCAGGAGTTGGGAGATGAAGTACCAGTTTGGTTTGCTGGCCATCGGGATGGGGTTATTTATAGGGTTTAGGGTAATAACCAAAACACAACATACTTTGCAGCATATGACTTATGATGACCATGATAAAGCATCTTAGATGATGGAGAAATGCACTTAAACATTGGATATAATGATTTATAAGTAAATTTGAGTTAAATTGCAATTTCTTCAGCTATGGATATTTGAATGATTTACTTAAAAGGTTAAATTAAGTGGGTTTTGTGATAAAGTCCATTATGCTATTATCCTGTGGTGAATAGATGAACATGGGCTTCATTGAGACATTGTGATCATTCCATCACTGTGATTTGAAATATCATGTCAATGAACATGATGAGGCTAGGTTCTCATTATCGCATGTTTTGTGGAATAGGTCAAATGTATTATGAAGTGAAGGCCAAACTAAAGAGTTAACAGAACCTATCCCACCAGCTTGTCACCTATGATGGGGAGTTTCTTTCTCTTTACGGAGGTTAGGACCAGTGGAGACGTCCCCGGTGAACTGGAGTTTTGAAGAGGCAAAGTTAAAAGGACAAAGTAAATTTTCTCCCTTCATAGTCACCAAAATAGATAGTCCTGCCTAAACCACCTAATGGATACAGGGCCCAAAAGAAGAACAATTTTCCTTATATTGAAATAACAACAAACCAATATATGCAAAGGATCTGTTAATAGCATCAAAGACTAGGACATCAGGTTATACAACATGATAATAAATATTAGATCAAGCCAATTAATAATATAGCAATGAAAATAATAGAATTGCCTTAACAAATATTGAAACATGCAAAATTGTCCCAATGTATCCAACTAATCCTCTATTCATAAATGAATTCACCATCCAATTGCCTATAAAAGGAATATTGTTATGCCGGTACATTTAGCAAATCAAGACGCCAACTCTAGGGTTAGTAATAGTTAGGCTTCACTAGTGGCATTGAGAGAGCTAATGATCACTTTCACTTCAACTAGATCCAAGATCAGTACCATGCTTACGGGAGTCAATTTAGAAGAGGATCTATGGGTTGAAAAGAGGAAGATCAAGGAGTAGAGGGAAGGGTCTGGGTGTTTCTATGGCCAGACCTAAAACCCTAGGGAGAGGATCACTCCTGCTGTTGTTAAAGAAAGGCAAGCCTCCTCCTAGGTTAACCCTGAAAACGAGAATATGGAGATAAATCAAGATTAGAGTAGAGAGGTTTCATAGTAAGGCTCTAATTTACAAAACTCCTAGAAGCAGATCACCCCTAGGTGTGATAACTCAGGCTTCTGGACGCCTACTCCTTCTTGACTTTAGAAAGTATCATGGTCTGGTGGAGAAGGAAGCGCAATATGAGTGTGTAATGGCTAGTTCTTCCTTCCTTCTTTTAAGGATGGTACTCTCTTTAGGGAGCTATGAAACGTGGACTTACTTTGTGCTTGGCTGTCTAGGGTTTTTTATCACAGAATTGGTAAAACATGTAAGAATATAAGATCAGCACATTCAACAACCAAGAATTTCATGTAAAAACACTTATATCACACCATGAAAGCTAAACATGCAAAACCTAATAAACCTTAAAGAGAATACCCACAAAGCAAATGGGCTTCACAAGTGCTCACTAAATCATGTACTACTCAAATAGGGTGCAAAATCAGATTCCTCACTAATGAGTGATTGATGGTTATGTTAAATGATAAACTTCAATATATATACTGATTTAATGAACTGACACGAATTTTAGGTCATAAAAATGAATTTACAAGACTTTCAATATTGCTTTTTATCAATCATATCAAATAAACCCCTATGAGTCAGAAAGGGTAAATCCTCTAAAGGAGGCACTAGCCCTTTAGGAAAATTTTGGAGAGATCTAGGAGCTAAAACATTAGCCCCCTCAGAAGCCCTCTCCAACACGCCACATGCCACTCATCACCACCGCTTCCATGAATGTCCATATTCATGGATGATGTCATGGTGAGGATGGGTGTGTCCTGAGTCTTCCAAGGCCAACATTCCAATAAAAAGGGTACATTCCACTCCAGGTCAATTCCGTTCCAAGGCCCCGAAGAACGTCCTCTTCCTTTCTCGGTAAGAATCCTGAATCAACCACATCACTATCTCACCCACCATGAGTCCCAACATCTATCCGCTCTTCAACTGCATGAGGTCTCCGAATCGATCTCCCAGTGCAACGGTCCAAATGAAAATTCAGCTCAAAGGATCCGCATTGCATGTTACCTCCGAAGGGCCCACTCCACCACACGGACCATAATCACGCCATCACTATGACATTTCAACATAGCAGGACCTCAAGCATGGTCAAATAATATCAACATTTTACATAAAACCTATACAAGACTGAGAAAAAAGACAAGGATGATCCTGGCTGGGCTAGTAATTACAAGAAAAGTTTCTCAGAAGGTTTCATCCCACATGGCGAGGGTGGATGTGGTCAGGTGTCTAGACATGGGTAGCTGGAGCTGTGGCCATGATGTTATCTAGGTGCCTTGTAGAAGGGAGTTGAAATTGGTGATGGATGCAATTTTTCCTGCCTGCTTGCTTTTATTTTCATTTTCTTTCTCTTTTTTTCTTTTGGTCAGGCTACCCAGAGGGATTTCTACCTTTGGAAGGTGATCATTAGGTCAGCAATGCTACTTCCACAAGGTTTTCATGAGATGAGGAAGTTTATCTTGCAGAGAGACCTTTTGCTGCAACCAGCACTACTCCCCTGCATGGGGTTCAAATGACAGAAATTTCAGCATTTATAGGTACCATGAACCCACAGGCGAAGCCCATGATGACCCCCCATCTCATGACTAGGTCTTATTTATATTTTATGGGTCGCTCTTGTTTCTTACTGAGAGGGATTTCATGTCGGGATCCCTGGTAGAAGAAGACAGGTTTTATTTCTAGATTTATCTTTCATTTGTTTTTACCTTTCTCAGCCTTTGATTCTCACTGTAGATAAGGGGTATCCCTACAAAATGTGATCAAATCCTATCGCTGGACAAGGAATGGGACAAGGAGCGGAGAGTTGGTGATGAAATAGTGGTTCTATGAGGGGAGCAGATGATGTCTTTTCAGAAATCCCCATGGAAAAACCTGCATCTATGGGCACAGGCTTCAGGATACCCCTATTAACTCTTTATCAAGGGATAATGTAAGATCCAAGTGGTTGTGAGAGATAAAAGGAATCAGATTCATATATTCAAAGGTTTTAATGATCAAAAGTGACAATTTCATGATACCTCGGACTGGTTTAATTCTGATGGAGCAAGTTAGAACCTCCTCCTCGACATAAGACTGTCAAGTGTGATGGATGTTGTTACGCTTGACAAGACTTAATCTGATGAGAGAATAGTGGATGGGCCCTCCTGTATGTTATGTGTCAGCCTGGACCTACTCTCACATCTAGCATGTCTAGGGAACTGGTATCCGAAGATTCTCGTTATCCTAAAAATCGTGGATAAGATCCGCTCCAACTCAGTGTAGATCATATGAGAACCTCAACATATCCGGGCAGAACCCTGCGAATTGCCAAACCTAATAGGGCATTAGTAATAAAAATGCGATGCCACCCCAGCACACACACAATGGCACATAATACACACACACACACACATATATATATATCGGGAAAATAAAACAATCAATAATGCAAATGTGGAAGCAAACTAACATGAAAATGCAGCAGTATAATACATGAAAATGCCTACTTACCTACACTTAACGCATGAATAGGGTCCCTCCCTAATCTTTGGTGGGAATTTCAGAGGTGCCCTAATGTAATGGGCACCTTCTTCCCTCTAGAGTGGATAGATAATATGAGTCGCTAACTGATTCCATTCCAACTTTAGCTGGGCTCCGGTGGCGACCGAGGCTTCTTCTACATTGGTTGGCTCTTTCTGCATTCCCATCCATACCATGCCTCTCCTGCATTAACTTTTTATTTGGTTGTTCCTTGGACAACACTGGTGTATTGTGCTGACGGAGGGTGGTGGGCTTCTTCTGTAAAAACCTCTTGTTGAGAGGGGTGGATTTGTACGCCATCTTCATGTTTCTTCAATATCTTCACCGGCCCTGGATTTCTTTGTTCCTGAATTCATCTAGGAGTTTTTGCATTCTCTTCTCTCTTGGGCCATTTGATCCAATCAAATTCCTCCTCTATTGCAAAGGGCATGTCTTCTCGAGAATACTTTGAAGATTTTGTATCATCTCGCTTTGTGCCTTTTCATTATTGACGAGGTGAATAATATCCTGCACATGGTCCCTAGTTATTGGGACATTGAGTAGACGACCTACCATTCCATTTTTCAAAGGCAATTGCAAGAATGTGAGGTCCAGCTCAAGGGAACCACCTAACATTGCACCAAACTTCCAAGATAATAGCATTCCCCACAGATCTAAGAAATCAACCACCACAATGTCAACGAGGAGTGTCTTCTCTGGATACTCCTTCAGTTTAACTTCAACATTCTCTCAATCACCCTACGTGTGGGTATGGCTTAGATTCAAAACCACATACATTTCCATAAGGGGTCAGACTCTTCAAAACCCACTTGTCGTGATGACTTTGAGGACATCAGTTGGCACCAACACCGATTCACCATGCAATTGTGGATATTTTTGTCGTTCATTGTCAAAGTCATGAAGAAAGGAGGGTTTTCACCATTGGACCCTGAAGTGATCAGCATGCAACATAATAGGGGGATCCAAAGGTTCATCCGATCCCGAAAAGAAAGAGTCAAATAGTTCCTTGATGGATGGGATCTTAATTGCTTCCTTAGGGGATGCTTACATGCATATTTATAATGCCCCTTCAAGTCAAAGTTCAATTCAACCTTGTCAGCCTTGGATGTCATGGGAAGAAGCATTTCCAAGGGCGGGGACGAATTTGATCAATAAATTTTGGTTGTTTCAAATTTTCTTCTGTACATATCAAATTCTTGTTTCTTTAGCTTTTCTCACGATTCTTGATCTAGGTTGTTTATTATCGCCATCCTGTCGATCCGGGTTGCTTCTTTCACTAGCTTCCCATATGCATCTCAGGATATTTATCTGAGGGAACTCCACGAAACAATCCATGTTGTTGACTTTGTTGATGGCCACTATTGTAAGTACCTCATGTTCCCAATGTTCTTCGTTGCATTCCATGCATCAAGGATTTTCATCAACAATGTTTAGAAATAAAAGTATTCGAAACTTCATGCTCATTCTTTGGTTTATAAAATTGCCCTCCCTTCTGGAATTGCCCTTTTTACAGTGGCCCCTCAAAGCCCGGTCCGAGATTCATAACTTGACGATCCGCCATCATTTCATCTTGATTCTTTATGATACCATCCATAGAAGCTTGTAGTTTGCGGATATTGGTACATAGATCTGAAGTAGGCTCGGCATTGTGAACTATTTTCGGTTTAGTGTCTATTCTCCCCTTTGGGTTAGTAAAAGGCTCAATTTGGATGAAAGGAGGTTTCCTCTATTCTTAGTTGCAAGATCTTGGGCTTCTTCTTGAATGGACTGGGGGTTTTTTCTCTAAGAAGATACCCCAACTAGCCATCAAAAGATTTAGTATAAAGATGCACAATATAATCATCCTTCGGCTGATGGATTGGAGGAACTCACTGGAGTGCAACTTCAAATCTGGTATGGAACTCCCAAATAGACTCATTTTCATATTTGGCAAGGTTATTTAGTCATGTGAGAAGCATATTAGGGTCTTCTTTTACACTCCATCTTTTGAGAAAGGCCTCTTCAAGTCTATCCATAGTTTTGATGCTTCTGTCGGGAAGGCTTAAGTACCAACGCCTTGAGGCATCATAAAGAGTAGTGGAGAAAAACTTCATGAATAGATCTTCAGCATCATCACTAATGGGGTGAAGCTGAAAGAATGCCCATGTGACATCCCCCAAAATAAAATATTTTTGAAAATTTAAATTGCTGGAAATTTATTCTGTTTTTAGTAAATTCGAATTTGGAAAATTTTTGCCATTTTTGGCAATTCCAAATTTCGAATTTGATATTTGTAATAAATTATTATGAATATTGGGCAGAGATCTAATTTGACTCAACTAACTATTTGACAATGACACTTGTATAAAAATAGAATATTTTATATTGATTGCAGGAGGACAAATGGAACAACCATGTTAAAAGTAGTTGACCATGACTCCATGAGTGGGGAACATGTTGGAACTACCCCTAGGCTATTTTTTACAAGTGGAAAATCAATGATTTGGCCATTGGAAACCCTTGAAAATTAGGGATTTAGAAAGCTGCGAAAATTCCCAAGGGAGGGAAAAAAGACCTAGGCAATTAATAAATAAGCATATGTGAGGAGGTAGGACACTGCCAAGTATGCTAGGAAAGAGACTATTGATTTTTTTTTTCCTTGCTGTTATGAACACTGAATGAGTGCAAGGCAAGAGGGAGCTACTAAATTGAAGGACAGTTCTGAAGAGGGATTTCCAAGTTCACCCTCATGGACTCATGGTTAGGCTAGGGGGTGAACTGTGCAAGTGATCTTGGCTGCTCGATTCTACGATTGGGAGGAACGTGATTGTTCCCTTTGTCTTCCTATGAGTTTAGTTTAGATATGCTACTCTAATCCTTATCTGTCTAAATGATTTTATCTCTGATGTACTGTACATGTTAAATATGAACTAAAATGGTTTCTAGTATATATTTTAATGATCGTATAATTGCTGTAAGTCATTTACTGTATCTAAATTTTAGTATTTCTGCCTCTGTGGGATGAATTGGTTATTGATATAGTGAAATCCTTAAAGTTGGTATGCATTCAATAACCTAGACAAAGGCTATTCGATTACATGAAATGTGCATTCCACTTTACTATCAAATAGTTTACATATCATTTCTGGAATCATCCCCTGGTAACCTCTACTATGGATTTAGAAACTGTACATAAATATAAAATATATGATATCCTCATAGAATCAACAAACAGTTTGTAGGATTTAATTATGGAAATGTTTCCTGAATTTTATTTTTTTCTGTAAGTAAGAGACTTTATATATAAAGAGCCTTCAAAATCCAGACTAGAGTTGCAGAAGCTTGAAAACAACCGTGCTATAGTTACCGAACTTCCCCAAGAAAGGGGAAACCAGTTCAACCAACCGGCTAAGTCTAGCAATTTTATAGTCTAACAGTCTTAGATAAACAAAACTAAATTGTCTAGGCTATAGCTAAGAAAAAAAAAAACTAGTGAAAAGATCAGACCCCCAGAGGGGTCAGACACTTGACAAATAACCTAGCAAGGTGTCTTGGTATGCCTTGTCCCAGAGTTCCTCTTCGACGGGTGTCCCTTTCCCTTCCATTTTCTTGTCAGCATCCAAGTTGCCCCCTTCCAGGTTGGCAACTGGCAGAGTGTCTCCAGATGGATTGTGCGCGTGGATGCCCATGGCTGTTGTAGCCTCCATGTCCCCATGCGTGGCCTGCCCCAAGTCGCCACCTTCTGGCTATTGCACCTATTCATTCCTATCGACGGTCTCTACATGGGGCAACTCTGTTGCTCCCACATCTTCTGGAGTGGAGTGGAAATCCCCCTAGAAGGTGGAAAGGATCTAAAGGAGAGCCGAGGTCTTCCCATCCAGTAGCTACAGTCGGAAATGAAGGTCCTCCAATCCTTGTCGGAGCTCAAAAACTAGCCCATAGAGGATGTCCAGGCTATCCTGCAGCTGCGAGTCTGGGATGGAGTCAGTGAAAGAGTGTGGCCTATGCTGGGCATCCCAAAGAAAGGGTGGCACCTCCAAGGGTGGGTGGGAGAGGAAGATGGCCGGTGCAAAAAAAGGCCCGCTGGCTAGGGAGTTCGAAGGAACTACGGGAAGTCATGAGAGAGAGCCCAACGAGCTGTCGATGATGACCATACCTTCAAACGGGGAGGCAAGCGGGGTGGAGGTGGTAAGGGGTTCCAGCTCGGGTTGCGAGGAGTGAGAGGAGTGCGTAGAAGGTGAGATAGGAGGAGAAATAAATACTCGAGGCTGAGGAGGATGCCATGGAGAGCCTCTCCTTGGCCTCCTTCTTTTCCACAACATTCTGAGCTCGTAGGGAAGGAAAATATGAGAGGAGAGTCCTGGATGGACGTGGAGAGCCTGGAGTAGCCCGAAGACAGTGAGCACCATGGAGGATGGAAACCAGAGTAAGCCAGGTCTGGGCAGCTGAGGGATAAGAAGGTCGGCACGCATGCGGGGGTTAATGGTGCCTGCAAACAGAGAAGCAATGGAGGAGATAGTAATGGGAGTCGGGCGCACCAGCGTTAATGGTGCAGCGGACATCGTAAAGGAGATTAAATGCATGGATTAGGTGGTGGGGCTTGGCATGAGCCCGAAACATGGCCCCTTGTCATGCTGGCTTGTACTCTCCTCCTCATCCTGCCATGTGGCCCACACCAACACCCCATCCAGGGGTTTGCATAGGAGATCCGGTCCATCCTAATTAGTCCCCAGATTAGCCAGTTTTTCCACTACTTGGTTTGCCTTTCACCTGATTTGTGCAGGTATAAAGGCCTGATTGGGTTGCAAAAGATCCTCTATAGTCTTTAGCCCATGTGAGAGTCTCCATCTAGGTGAGATTCTTTTTGGGTCTGCTCCATTTATGATTTTGCTGATGAGATTGATAATGATTTGGGAATCGCCTTATACAATCAGCTTGGTGAAGTTTTTCTCAATGGCTAATTGTAGTCCTCTGGTGAGCCCCCAAAGTTTTGCTGCATTGTTCGTAGTGTGACCAAGGGAGCCTGCGTTAATGAGAAGGATGTGTCCATGGTGGTTGTGGAAGACCACTCCATATCCCACTGCTCCTGGGTTGCCTTTGGAGGCCCCATCAAAATTGAGCTTGATGAAGCCGCTCAGGGGAGGGGTCCAAGAGGAGGGATTGATTTGAGGGGAAGGAGAAGAGGTGGGAGGGGGTGGGTCAAGAATTGGGGGGGACTTGCAATACTAGAGGATTAGAAGTTCTGGGGGAGTGCTAATCTGATCCTTTTCAGTCCAATGTTGAAGGATGATAGTTTCCAAAATGTTAAGGTGACATTGGTTCCAGCCGTGGTGCCATAGGAGGTAGTCATTCCAGAAGAGCCTTCTATTTCTTTCCTTCCACACTTGCCAGAGAATGAAGCCTGGGAGAAGTTGCCAAATACGGTTTAGAAGAGAATATTGAAACACTTGGTCTCTCCATTCCGTGATTGTGTCAATGATGCTGTCTCTTTTGCGATCTGAGGTGCACATAATTAGCGCACTTTGATCCCAAACTTGAGCAGTGTAGGGGCAAGTGTTGAGGAGATGATTCATGGTCTCAGCTTCTTCTCCACAGAGCATGCAGATAGACAAGCCAACAAAACCTCTTTTTGAGAGGTTATCCCAGGTGAGAATGCTCGAATGGGTGACAAGTGAGAGGAAGAGAGTAATTTTTGGCCAGTGTTTAAGGCCCCAGATTTTGCTCCAAACATTCCCTGTGGGTAAAGGGTCTAAGTTTGTTTTGATGACATAGGCCTCTCATATGCTGAATGTGCCCCGTGGAAAGTATGCCCATCGTAGGATATCCTCTCCTATAAGTTTGGGGATTTTTCTTTTGGCCATTTCTTCCTGCCAGGGTCTTAGGTCCACGTGTGCCTCTAGGTTCAGGTGCTCCCTATTTAAGCTCCAGCATCGCCAGGTGTCCTCTGTTGGATTGTCTCGCCAGTAATCTGCGACTTTTGTCAGGCCTGTGTGTGTAGCTTGGATGTTGATATTCTCAGCCCAGTCCTCGTGGTATAGAGTTGGACATTTCTGCCAGAAATCTTTCCAGAATAGGGTTGTTTTCCCATTTCGGATTTCCCAGAAAGCATGCTTTGTTACCAGATGTCTATTTTTCTTAGTTGTTGCCCAGATTAAGGATCCATGGTTATCCCCATTCCATCTTATTAGGTTCTTCTTCTCCATATTAGGTGCATATTTCCTTCTCCAGAGCCTGGCCCAGAGATCCTTGGGATTTTTTAACCAACGCCACCAGATCTTGGCGCTAAGGACTTTATTCATGATAGAGGGGTCCCTTAGCCCAAGGCCTCCCTAAGCTTTAGGTTGGTAGAGTTTTTCCTAGCTGATCAGTGCTATTTTTTTCCCTGTGTTGAGGCCGTGCTAGAGGAAGTTCCTCTGTAAGATTTTTATGGTTGTGAGGACAAACTTTGGGGCAACAAGCACCGAGAAGGTACAGATGGGGAGGGCTTGAAGTACAACTTGAAGAAGAATGAGGTGATTAGGGAGGTTTAGGGATCTGTAGGTCCAGGAAGACAACCTCTTGGTAAAGGAGGAAAGGAGATGTTCCCAAGAGGTGATTATGAGGGCGTTATCAATCAGGGGGATGCCAAGGTATTTGGACGGAAGGGAGCTTCGGTTGAAGCCCAAGATATCAGAGATATGGCGTTGAATCGAAGAAGGTGTATTGAAGAAGAAGATCTGATATTTGTCTTTGTTACAATCCAGTCCTGAGGCTTCAGAAAAGGTTTGAAGGATCGAGAGGAGGGAGTGAGCTTCTAGTGCTGTAGGGGTACCCATCATCAGAGTGTCATCCAAAAATTGGCTATGCGAGATCAGGGGGGAGATACAATGCATAGGTAGACCTGTCAGCAGGTTGGTTGCTATGGCTGTGTGAATGGAGTGACTGAGACCCTCGACCATGATGATGAAGAGGAAAGGGGAAAGAGGGTCTCCTTGTTTGATTCCTCTGGAAGGGGAGAAAGGACGGGAGGGAACTCCATTGATAAGGATGGAAAAGAAAGCTGATGAGGTTAGATTTAGAATCCAGTCCACCTAGAGCTTGTCGAAGCCAAAGGCAACGATCATTTCACGCATATAGTCCCAGCTTAACTTATCAAAGGCTTTAGAGAGGTCTAGTTTAAGTAGCATACCTGGAATTCTAGTCTTCTACAAAGAGTGAATCACTTCATGGGATAGGATGACACTGTCCAGGATTTGTCTGCCTTCAACATAGCCTAATTTCTCCGAAGAAATGATCATTGGTAAGATGGGCTTGAGTCTTCGGGAAATCACTTTGGTTAGGAGTTTGTAGATGACGTTGCAGAGTGAGATGGGCCTGAACTGCTTAGGGTGGAAGGCCTACCCCTCTTTGGAGATGAGGGTGAGGAAATTTGCATTGAGAGCCTGGAGGACTTGTCCTAAAGATTGAGAGTCTTCAATGATTTCCCACACCTCTACCCTGATAATCAGCCAACAATGGCGAAAAAAATCGTTGGTGAAACCATCTAGACCTAGAGCCTTGCCTTTGGGGGTGTCCTGAAGCACCTGATCAGCCTCCTCAATAGAAATGGGTTGGAGTAGAGCTGAGTTTTGATCCGGAGTAATTAAGGAGGGAACATGCTGCGTGACCTTGGCTATAGCCTCAGATATATCTGGGAGGGGTTCTGTGAGGAGATCTTTGTAATAGTCTATCAGTGTCTTCTCCAGATCTTCATGGGAGTGGATATGCTAGCCATTGGTGGAGGTTAACTGCGTAATTATATTGGTATGTCGGTGGTGAATGGTGGATCTATGAAAGAATTTGGTGTTTCGGTCCCCCTCCTTGAGCCACTGGATGCGAGATTTCTATTTCCACAGAATATCTTCTTGTCCTTTTCTGGCCTCCAGCTGTTGATTTAATCTTGCTTCCTGGGTTTTAATCTCTTCCGTTAGCCATTGAAGCTGGATCTGGTTTTGAATCGTGCTCATTTTTTTTGACAACTACTTTTGGGAGTTGAAGATGTTGTCGAAGGTTTGCTTATTCCAAAGTTTGAGTCTTTGCTTGAGGTTATTTAGCCTTTGCTGAAATCTGTACATCTTGGAGCCATGGGGGACCTTTGCCTCCCTCCACCAATCATGGATCTTTGCTTGGAAATCTGGGTGGCTGAGCCAAAACTGTTTAAACCTGAAGGGTTTTTTCCCTGGTGTGGCTGGCACCTCTAGCCATAGCTATATGGGCCAGTGAACCGAGCCATGGAAATATAGAATGCTTGGCTTCAAAGCTGTCCCTTCCAGCATGAGGGAATCAAAGATGAGAAAACGATCTAGCCTGCATGGGATTTGATGTATTCTGATTCTTCTGTTTGTCCAGGTGTGAACGCCATTGATGGTTTCCAGGTCGATGAGGTTGATATTATCAATGAGGCTATTGAAGTCACTGGAATCCTGATCCAGGCGTCTTGATCCCCCCTTTTTTTTCATCTAGGTTGTGAATGAGATTGTAGTCTCCACCTATAATCCATCTATTGCTCTCAGTTAAGGTGGAAAGGTACTCCAGGTTCCTGAGAAAGGCTTGCTTATCCCTGGGGCTAGCCGACCTATAGACATTGGTAAGGTGTATGGGTTTGTTGGATCCAATGAGCCTATAGTCTGCAGTGATGGACCATTTGGTAGTGATAAATTTTTCCATGATCATTGTGTTGGTGTTCCAGAGGATATCTAATCCTGCATTTGTACCTGTGGCTATGGAAGAAATTGCTTCCCCTTGCTTCCAACAGTGGGGGAGTAGCCTATCGATGTCTTCAGCGGTGCATTTTGTTTCCTGAAGTAACATTATATCCGTTTTTTTTGCAAAGATCAGATCTCGTAGCATTTTTTTCTTGCTACGTCTGTTGAGGCCTCTTATATTCCAGGAGATAATCTTCATGAGGACGAGGGGGTGGAGAGAGGGGGAAATCTATTTGAGATAAGGTGGATTTGACTGGAGTCCACCATGAAGTGACCTATTTCTTATATGAGCTTGTTTTTTGACTTCCTTCCTCTCTTCTTTTCATCTTTCTGAGTTTTTCTCTGGCTCTTTGACTGAATACCCTATATTCCTAGACCCTTGCTGGATTGAGCTGTGGATCTAGATGAGGAGTTAAGGAATACCTTGTGCACTATCCGTAGTTGATCCCGAGGTATGGTGTACAGTTTTTAGTGTCTATAGGCATGTTCGAGGTGCTCCAGGTCCACCCCAACTAGTTCTTTCTCTTCTAGCTCCATTTCGGCATCCCCATCCTCTACCTCCAAATGGTCTTGCTAGCTGACAACGGGGTCTAGAGATGAGTTATTTGGTTCCTTCTCCTCTGTTGGTTGTTCACTCCCTGGGCTCATGTGTTGGGGTGTATTTTTCGCATGGGAATCTTTGGGATTTTTGGGGACTGATGGATTCTCTGGTTGATCCTGTAGTATTGCATATTTATTACTAGTGGATGGATCTTTACTTACTTGGGTTGGCTTATTTCATCCTCCTTGTCTTCTCTTTCCTGCTGGTTGAGCAAAGCCTTCCTCATCTTTGCCGAACTCTAGGTTCCCCTCTTTGTGTGCAACATTGAGGGGGCATTCTCCGAAGAGATGTCCGTGCTCATGACATTTCCTATATCTAAACATGATGTGTTCATAGTCGATGGTTTGGATCCAGTCCTCGTCCTGGTATTCTAGGATTATGGATCCTAGGAGCCGCTTGGCTATATTCAGGTATACGCAGATGTGCGCATAGGAAGTGTATCGCCTCTGCTTTGTGACCTTTGAAGACTTAACATAGATTCTGATGGTGTTACCTATGCCTACTAAAACCTCTTCCAACCAGAATTCCTAGGGTAGGGAGTATAGTCTGATACACACTGGTGCATGCACAAAATCTTCCTTTTCAAGGATGAACTTCTCAGTCCAGAATCTTAAGAAGAGTCCTGCTGAGTTGTAGAAATAAGGCCCTCCATCAAAAATGCAGTTGCGGTCCTCGAGGTTATGCAGAATGATTGTGAAGAAGCCCTTGGATCCTAGTTGCAGTTCATAGTGTCCTTTGGGCTTCCACCAGTGTTGTATCCATTTGATCAGGTCCCTTTCTAAAGGCCACAACCCTATGAATTTTCCTACTAGGGTGTAGTCTCTTATTTATTGCTTTTGTTCCTCTATGTGTGGTGAGATGATGATGTATTTCAGGGCCTGTGGTGCTTGTGGGATGCATTTTCCTGGTAGCCATGGTATTGATGTTGTAGCAGGTGTAGCCACATTTTTTGGGTCAATATCCATCTCCTGATATGATGCAAGAGCATCGCTCACTCATCAAGCGAGCCAGCACGGGAGCAGAAAAGACAGCTGGACAGGGCCAGCACCAAAATTTTGAAACACCTTGAAATTGTTGCGCAAGAAATTAATGTATTGATGTGATGAAGTGCACTTTGTATATTGTAAATGGACCTTGAGCCTTTACACTCATGTCCTTAGTAGATAAGAAGGAATTTAATAGATTCAATGCAGGTAGATAGAATAGTTAAGGCTATATTTGATAGTTGTAGAATTCGAGAGGGAAAATGGAATATAGGCGCCCTCCTTTGTATCATTGTAACAGTAGTATTCATTCAGTAGCAAGAAGAGGAGAGCAAGTAGAGAACTTGTGGAGAACAACCATGTACAGATTGAACTAATAGAAGAGAGCCTTTAATTCAATTTCATGACTGGTGTTGTTTCTCTGTGTTGATATTGTGCTCATGAATGTTTGTTTTCCTTGTATGCATTTGCTTTTGAATATGCTGTGCATGTGATTTTAGAGGTTTGACTGAAGTCTGTGAGAGAAGAGAATGAGTTTCAATTGTTTCTCTGTTTGAGCTAGGATATTCCTGCATAGAGTGCAGTCGAATTCATCCGCATAGAGTGCGTTGATGAGGCTCAATAGTTAAGCTCTCATCCTCGTTCACCCAGAAGTTGATTTGGGTTGGTAGAGCCGAGCATGAGAAGTACAGGATAAAATTGAAGTTTCAGTTGTAAGTCTGAACAGGGAGCTAAGGACTGCTGTAGCAGGAAGTGCACAGAGTCTGGAAGAATTCAACACTTCGAGAGTTGTTGGAGGTCGAGTGTGAGAATCGTGTGCAAAGCCTCTGAGGGAGTCAAAGTTAACAAAGCTCAGGAGGGATAGTTCCTTCGTGGATATGGTGGGAACTGATCCAGGAGAGGCTCGAGAAGGAAGAAGCTTTGGAGCGGAAGAAATACTCAAGGGGGAGAATCAACGTCCAGGGTTCGCAGGATAGATTTGCGAATTTCCGCTGACCGACAGATCTGGGAAAAGTTGCGTGGGAGTTAGTCTTTAGGCACAGGGAAGAGAACCCATTGCCATCGGGATTCAACATATCGGGTTTCTCGAAGGCAAGAGTTTCATATTCGTTGAAATCACGATTAGCAATTTCCCGATTTAATCGGAGCCGTTGATCATCGTGAGGACACGTGGTACGAGATCCCGGAGGGTCGGGGTTCGACACTTCAGAACTTTCGGTGTCGAAAGAATTACGGAGAATTCACGAAATCCCAAGTTGCGATGGGTCCCACAGTGATAGTGGGTGGTATTGACAGGTGTCATCGCGTATCGGGGTTCGGGACTTGGGAGGTCCTGTGAAACGGTGCCGCGGAATTCATGAATTCTCGATCGACGATTTCCCGATCGCTACAAGTGTGTGGGGTCCAACGACAATAGGGAGGACAGGTGTCATCGGAGAATCGGCACATCGGGCCTTGGAGGTTGAAGTTCCAAGTCGTTGACACCGCGAGTAGCGATTTCCCGATAGGGGCAACTCCGATAAAAAGGGAAGAAGTTAGCGATTGACCCACGTCGGGATTCGGGGAATCGCGAGACAAAGGGTCATGACCACAGAATCCGTGAAATCGCGAAGTCCGATTTCCCAATTTGGAAGGGAGGTCAGTGGAGAGTTGTTGTGGGTAAATAACTTCTGATAGAGGGAGTTGAGGGGCATTTCAGTTCTTCAGGCCAAAGACAGAGAAGGTCCTGGTGTTCACGATCGTTCTCCGAGGAGCGGGGAGGGTTGCGTCAGAGTGGTATCAGAGCGGGTATATCTTTTCTTTCTGTAGCAGAGACAAAGATTCATCATGCTGCCGAGAAGAGAAAGGAAATCTCCTGATCGAGAAGACAGGGATGCCCGAAGGAGAGGAAGGCCGGCAGGGAATCCAGAAATGGAGCGCCAAATGAGAGATCTTCGAGCAAGGCTTGAGGAGATGGAGATAGCGCAGAGACGTGGAGTCGGCGCTGGAGAGTTCAGTGATTCCGAAGTGGAAGAGGAAGCTAGACACGAAGAAGAAGTCACAACAGAGGATGCCTCAATAGAGAGGTTGATCAAGGCCATTGCTAGAATGATTTCCAAGACCAAAATGGACATTCCAGCTTATGAAGGAAGCCTGGATGCATAAGAGTTGTTGGATTGGATCCGAGCTCTTGAAACCTACTTCGACTATGAGGATATAGAAGAGGATAAGAAGATAAGGCATACTGTTACGAAGTTGAAAGGACATGCAGCCTTATGGTGGGATGAGCTACAGGCAGATAGACGTTCCAAAGGGAAACAAAAGATCAAAAGCTGGGATCGGATGATCGCGAAGATGAAAGAAAAATTCATCCCCAGAGATTATCAGATCACTCTGTTCAGGTGAATGCAGAACCTGAGACAGAAGTTGATGACGGTGAAGGAGTACACCGAGGAGTTTTACAGACTCAATATCAGAGCAGGTCATAGGGAGAGCGATGATGAGAAGGTGGCAAGATATCTGAATGGTCTAAGGTATGACATTCAGGATGAGTTAAGCATGCTAACCATCAGGACGGTGGAAGATGCTTACCAATTGGCTATGAAAGCCAAGGAGAAGATGAGCCGTAAGAAAGGTCAGCGAGGACGAGGCAGGAGTCATCCCAGAGGCAAGGCAGTTGCCCAAGAAAGAATACAGAAGCCCAAGGAGGAAAGGAGGAAGCCTCAGGGTAAGATGGAAAGGGGCAGAACCTCACAACAGAGGTAGAAATATGCTAAGCCAAGGAGACAACATACAGAGCAGGGTGGCGGATATGCTGACGCAAACACTTTTCCTCGTACCAGAGGTAGAGGATGAGGCAGAGGAGGAGTCATCACATGTTTTACATGTGGGAAGGATGGACATAAAGCCGTTGACTGTCCAGACAGGAAAATGGACAGAGGTGAAGCTCACATCATTGAAGCGCAGAAGTGTGATGCTGAGAACAAAGATGCAGACAACAAAAGATCGCTAGGAATTCATAAAATCCTTTTGACACCTGAGAAAGAGGTGGAAATCTCAGTGCAGAGGAGCAGACTATTCAGGACAGCTTGCACAGCCAAGGGATGGAAATGCAAAGTCATTGTGGACAGCAGGAGCACCGACAATCTCGTTTCGACCGAGATGGTGGAAACGCTGGAGCTGGAAACAACTAAGCACCCGAGTCCATATAAAGTCTCGTGGCTACAGAAAGGACACCGGGTAAGTGTCACAAAACAATGCTTAGTTAAATTCAAGATAGGGAATTATAATGATCAGATTCTGTGTGATTTTATTCCCATGGATGTATGTCATATATTGTTGGGTAGACCATGGCAGTATGACCGAAATGTGATTCATGACGGAAGGATGAACACATACACTTTGGAAAAGGATGGGAGAATCCATAAATTGCTTCCGATAAAAGATAAAGAAGTGAAGCTGGAAGTAAACAGCACAATACTTCTCATGAGTGGGAAGGAACTTCTCACAGA
>SNQJ01S0069947.1:19157-48164 GCA_010110895.2 Picea sitchensis | reverse complement strand
GGTTGGTGCTTCCTTCTAGTGGGTGCTAGAGAAAACAGAGAGTCGGTGCTCTCAGCAAGTTGCAGCTTGCAAAAACAGAGGTTGTAGCCTCACAATGAGTTGGTGATCATATGTATGATAATGTAAAGAATGTAGATAATACTTATCATATAAAAGAAAAGAGGTTTTTACCCTGTATGGGTTTCCTCGAGAATTATCTGTCTCTGTCTTTCTCATATATGTGACTGATGCTGAATGTGTCCCTGTTTAATTCTTTGCATTATTGTGATCATCATTGAGTGCCTTGTAAAGATTTAAAAAGAAGCATAATTGTTTAAGCACGGTAACAACTGATTCACCCCCCCTCTCAGTTGTCCAACTGATTGTACCTCAGGTATGGGTCGCAGTTGAAGACTATTTACTTTGTCAACAATAGTTGCAGTAGTCAATTTTATTAAAAAGTTTTGAAATAACAACATGTAGTGTGGTTCAGATTGGGACAATAGATTTATCCATAGTTCATCCATGTTCCACATACATCCATGCTACAATTTTTCTTGAGCATTAACATATTCAACATTAATATCGTCAGCATCAACATATTCAACATCAGTATCCTCAACATCAACATCTTCAACATCAGTATCTTCAACAACAAAATTATTTTTCATCAACACTCTATGTCATTTATTATTGCACTAAGTGATAGTGTTTATAATTTATCATTCTACTCTTGTGCAACATGGGAACATATATAAAGGTACAACTCTTCCTTATATGACAATAGTTAAGCACTTCAACAAAATAATCTTGCAGATAACTAGCTTCAATCATTTTTGTGAGGCTACAAGAAATCCCGTGACCAATGTTCTTGTAATACCCCTAGGCCAAACCCCAAATGTAAATGTGTGTGTGTGTGTGTGTGTGTGTGTGTATAAGCTGGTGAGTTGTTGATATCAAGTCTTGGATTCAGTTTTGTGCACACATCCCATAGTTTGGTGATTGCGTGAGGATTGTGTATCAAAGAAAGAATTCACACATTTTATAGTGTAGCACTCACTTGTGTAAGTGTGTGAGGATGGCACACCAAAGGAAGAGTGCACACATCCCATATTCTTGTGCACACCATATTAAGAGCGAAAATTTGAGGCTAGAGAGCCCTGATATATATACTTGTATTTTAAGGCTGGTGAGCTAGGATGCAAAAGGCCAGTGCGCTTGTATTGTAAATTTAATCACTCTCAAGATTGTTAATATAATCACATTATTGTGCAAAAACTCAACTTGGATGAAAATGATATGAGGGATAAACTCCATGGAAAATGAAAAAGGGGAAGCTTAAGTCAGGGGAATATTTTATTAATATTTTTGAAAGTTTAATTTATGGATATGTATTTATCCGAAGTTCACTAGGGTAGGGAACAAGTCACCAAGTGGATAAAGATACTTTTGAATGTGACAAGTGTCGATTTGAAGGCATGCAATATATATTGCTGGCCTTAGTGTAATTGGAAAAAAATATCACTCATTCGGGGACGGTTTAGATGGATTTCCTCTGTGAAGGAATACACATTTTACTATAACTTATTGTCATTTTTCTTAACCCTATGCTTGGTAAAGGATTATTTACTGTCAAAGAGGCGGGTTGTCAGGCCCATGAGCACTCTCTCCAGGTGAGAGTTTGTTGGGAATTGTTCCATGGTGCACTGGGCATTAGATAAAGGGATATGAGACTCCATGTCCGACTTGTTGTTGAATCCCTAGAAGGGAAGTGGGGAAGCCGAAGGACTGTTGAGTAGAGAAGGTGCACACTTCATGGGGTGGGACATGTATGTGGGGAATAAGGGACTGTAGGCTAGTTGTAGTAATCGACACCTTGGACCAAGTGTTTTGTTGAATATCAGATCATATCATGGCGATAAGAAACCTTTTTCTAATGGAGTTTAAGCCTAGCTCGAAGGTGACCTATTGCTTAAACATTATGAGTGACAAAGTATATGATTGGGAGGAAAATTTGAGTCTTGGACATAGTTGGTGACTTTTCATAAGAGATAAGTGTCCTTCATAGACTTGTTTAATTATTGTGTGCTCTAATGTTATATTTTAAATGGGTTTATATTTTGTATGAATCTACATCTGCATATTGTGGTTAAATCTGTGCAATATTACTGCTTGTGTGTGTGTGTGTTTCTTATTATTGTATGCTGAGAAATATGTGGGCATGATAGTTATAAGTGTTTCTTGTTATCTACAAGTATGATGAATATATACATATTGTTTCTCATGAGAAGTATGATAGTTATTAAGAAATTCCGTTAAGTTAAACTCTATGGTATGATTAGAATATACCAAGGCATGGTATGAATCTCCGAGTGCGCAGTGAAGCAGTCCGCGTGCACAAAGTGATAGAATCTGTATGTAGCATTGGATTGATTGCATGCACAAAGTGATAGAATCTGTATGTAGCATTGGATTGATTGCATGCACAATATTATTTTGTGTGTAGACCATTACATTCACAACAATATATATGTGTAATGATGGGATAAAGCACACACAAGATTTGTGACATTTATTCTGTTGCTATGATTGTATTAAAAGAAGTGTACACATAGAGAAAGACTCAACATGATTCTTGTAACACACCCGACCCCTAAGTACCCTTTTTAGGAGCGGGGCATCAAAATTTTTCTTTCCTTAATCGTCTTGATTCATCCTTTAGAGGTCTCCACCCTCTTCTACTCAACCGTAAATTTCTAATGTCTGCTATCAGGCTCAAATTCGAGCTCTGGATTGTAAGTTATGGCCTCTTGAAGCTCTTTAGGCATTATTAGTCAAGGGCCACGTGGTGCCCACGTGGGTCCATCTCATTCGTACCATCCCAAGTTCCCCGAAGTCCCAGAGATTCCCCAAAATTACTACATCCACAGTGGAAGTACATCCACCGTCGAATCCAACGACGAGACTTGATCCTTGTTTAACACATAAGCTAAAGGGGAATTCGACGTTCGACGCTTCGGTGCTGAACACCCCTTTTTCCTTCTACGTGCATATCCTTCGGAGCCTCGAAATCCTGAACTCCCGAAGGGGCCTGCAATCTCTCCACTTGGCTCCGATCTTCAATCCTTTCAGCTTATCTACGATACTATACCCCAATCCTCTGGATTCTCGAAGTCCCAGACTTCCAAAGGGTCCACCCTTACACGTGGCAACGTATTAAACACAAAGTCATGGATAGGTGGGTCCCAAGTGCTCCACCCGCCAAATGGACCAAGCGGATATGTGCCAAGGGGTGACACGCTGTTGTTCCTGAGTTTATACTTTAAGGCTCTAAAGTATACCATCAAGGCATCCAAAAAGGTTAGAGATAATTAATGGGTAAAAAGAATTTTTTTAAAGGAAACTGAGATCACGATTGGTTCCTTAACTGTCTCTGTATAGCTTCCCATTGTTCTTGAATGCTAATATCCCTTTCAATTGCAGCCCATGATCTTTCAAGTTATACCCATGTATTTGATGTCTGTAGGATGGTATTGAATAGGTTTAACAAAATGCTCGTTTGATCTGATAGACTGGGTTATATATTGGGATGTCTGGTAACTCGAACAGTCATGAAAGATGAGGTNATGAATTAATAGTATAACAGAAATAAAGGCCTTTTCTAGTGTCTGAGTCAAATTTAAAGGAGACAGTGGATGGAATGAAGAAAAATGAAACATGTAGTTGTATAACATAAATGAGGCATCAATTTAAGAAGAATCTCATTTTAAGTTAATACAAGAAAAGGGATGATAACTTTGCAGAAGCATACAATTTCAGAGTCCTAAAAAAATTATAGGTCTTATATCTGCTGAAAGCCGATACAGAGGAAAAATTGCAAATGATTAGATAATTTGACTGTTTCAATTACTATAATAGAAATTACCATATGAAACACTTCAAACAAAAGTATGAAACAAAAATAGAATGACAGAGAAACACATAACTCAGGCTTGATCAGATCTGGAATCTTCAATCTATATTGTATTAATTCAGGCAAAACAAGGTTATCTCTTTACAATTCCCTCTAGAAAAAAGCCCATTCTTAGTCTTGAAAAATTACATTTATATAAAACCACCAACTTTAGGACGGTTGGTGATTTCTGAACTCCTAGAAACTAACTATTTGTTAAAAAATAGATCCAAAAACGTTTTCATGATCTTCTCCATTTTTCTATTTTCTTGGAAGTAGAATTCTTCCAAATAATACTTTTAGTTCGCTAATGACTCTCCTTCTTTTGATTCGATACATTTAATGCATTTCTCCAGGAACTGTGTAAAATTTCTGGGGGGTTCTGGAAAATATCTTGCCTCGAACAGATAAACCTTTCTTTGAATCTTAGAGAGATGGTCATCAACTCCTTTATCTATAAACTTTATTGATTGCAGCTTTAAGTNGAAATTTCCATTTAGATTTCACTCAAATTTTCCCTAAAATTTAATTGATGTCTTACAACATTGATCTGTCCCAAAAGTCCTGTACACTGGCCTTTTCCAATATTTAATGACCCTTTGTCTAGAAGATCAAAAAATTCTTCACAGTCATCTCTGATTTCTTTGGATATTCTTTTGCTTTCAGTTATGTTGGTTTCCCATAGCTTGAGCATGATGTCGCCTTTGATTTGCTCTGTGGCTAATACTTTCATAGTTTCAGATACCTCTTCACCTGTCGAATATATAATTGCCTTTTGGAGAGTAATCCTCACTTCTTTGGATTCTTTTTCTCTTAGGATAATATTTTCAAAGGCATTATCTACTTCTTGAAAGTAATTCTAAATAATTCTATCTTGGAAATTAATTTCTGCTGTTCAATTTCTATTTTTGAATGCACTTCCAGTGACTGGGCCTGGAAAGATTTTAAGTCTATAATATGATCTTCCATTGATATTAATCTAGCCTGCAACTGTTCTGCATGATCCTTTTGCGGAATAATCTGTAGCTGATTTTTTTGTATTTCCTAGCTCATTTCATCCAAACTCGTTTTGAGCGATTGAACCTCTAACCTTTCGACAACCCTTGTCTGCTCCAAAATTTTACTCATTTCTTCTCTAATGATTTTCTCAGCATTCTTTAATTGCTCTCGCAATTGTTCTATGATTTCATCACTCTTCTTTATCCTTGTTATGATTTTTCCCATGGTAAAAAAGTTTGTTGTTGCCATGGCTCCCATGGAACCTGCTACCTCTGTAGAGAAATCTTCTTCCTCCAAATTTTGTCCGTCTATCAGGACTTTATTTTTTTTAACCATGTTCCCCTCCCTCTTATGAATCTCCTATTTTAGGGCCACCTTCCTTTTTCTATTGAAAAAATAATCGGAAGGAGGAATCTCATCTATGGGAATGGAGGTAAGTTCATCAACAAAAAGAGCTCCCGTCTGTGGTAGTCTAAAAGTGGACTGTAAGGGAATTAATGAGGCTATGGGACTCCCTAACTCCATAGATCCTTTCTGTCCTCCTACTACCTTAGGCATGTTGACATCAACCTTTAGTGATGAAGTGGGAATAGGCTTACCGAACTTGGGAGGTCTCCCTGATCTTTTCTCTGCTTCGGTGTTTTTTCTTGGTGGAGGTCTTTCCACATCCTGTAGGGCCTTTTTGGGATTTCCCTTCTTTTGTGCTTCCTGCTCAAAACCTGGTGGAACACTTTCTTTCTCTTGGGGGAGGGTAATTTCTTCCCCTTGAAGTAATTGGGGTAGAAAACTCCATCGATGCTTCTGAAAGGTCCGAAAGCCGACTTGCAGGTCGGACGACAGTGTCTGTACTCTTTCCAACACTTCTTTATAAGATTTGGTCCCTTTGAACACGTCATCCCAAGGGGACTCCTCATGTTCATAGGATTTCATATTAAAGTGTATCAAGTGTTTATTCGCTAATTGATAAGGGTCATGCCTCTTGTACTCAACATTTACCAGTTTAATTTCTTCGAGTGCTTCTGCTTCCACCCTAGAATGTACCAAATTTAGTAATGAAAATTTCTCGATGTGCACAGGGAAGATGGGTCAGGACTTCTTTTGAGCTGCCTTTAGCTCTATTCCAATACCACCTTTTACTATTTGGTGTGCCACTTCCCTACAAACTAGTCTATCTGGAAGGAATTTTGGAAGCGCGTGAGGGGGAATTGAGCACCCATAAACCTTGATGTAGGAGAAGATTTCTTCAATGAACCAGTTTGCTATTTGTTTGAGGTTATTTGAAATTGCTTCAGAAATGCGAGGAGGGTCACAACCGAAAAACATTTTATGCATGGGTATCACCACAAAATGGCAAATTTCATAAAACGATTTTTTTGCATTTTCTTCCCACAACTCAGAGTGATATTCGTGAATGGGTTCATGGCAGGTTATGTTCCAACTCCAATTCATTAGGGAAAATGGAGTCGTAAAACAAGTTACGTCCATGAGGTATGCTGACATGTAGAAGGCCACTGGTTGACCTTGGGCTCTTGCAACTCTGTAATCCGAAATCTCTTTGGGTATATTATCAGATAAAATCTTGTCCCAATTGAAACTATACCCTTCTGATGCTTCTTCTAAAAATGGCACCCATTCTGCGGGGAAATGACAGGGATTCTTTTTGCCGAAGAGTCTGCACAACACCATGGCTACATAAAACATGTACTCATTCAAAGAGGTTGTGTCATAAATCCCTTGGGTATCGGCCCTAAATTTTGATGGACATCTCCACCAAGCTTTGATTAAATCAGGGTAAGTTTGGTCTTCCTCGGTGCATTCCTTTCTCTGGAATTCAACTATAAATTCAGCATTGTAAATGAAATTAGGATTGGGTGAGAGTTTGTACAAAACCTGGATATGTTCAGGTCTGAATGAGCCGATAATAGCTCCTTTATCATTTAAAATGCTTCTCGTTGGAATATTAACCTTGTCCAAAGACCAATTGACCATGTCGTTGTACACCATGAGCCATGGGCGTGTTGCAATTTTGTGAAGCTCTGATTCTGCTATGTCCTGAAGGTGATTCTCGGAATCGCTAGGGGAATTTTTCATCTCCCAGTCCAGATTTTCATAAATCTGTCTCCATGATTTAATTGAGTTGATATCATGTGGTGTGGTGTCTGATATGACATCTCCCTCTGGGCTGGAAATCTCAGCTGTATCATCACTCTTCTTGGGTCCCTTCTTTGGTGCCATGACTCTATATTGGAAAGAAAACCTGTCACAGAAGAGAGGTGTGAAAGCTCGACTGTATTATCCTATTTCTAAAAGAAAAAGCGAGAATAAGTTTCAAAACACATACCTCTATTTTTCTTTTAACTCATTTTATGGTGAAAGTACTAATGTCGCTGTCAATAATTTAATACCTTTAATGTGGAGAATATCTTCGAGATATGCATTTGTGTCGCAGAAGTCACAATCTATCCATTATTAATGTGGCCATATTTCGTTGATTCTAAAATCAACATTCAAAAAAATTCTTTTGACGGAGGCTAAAAATAAACTACTTAAGAAGTTTAATTACCATTACATGTATATTAAAAAAAAAAAAGAGGTGGTTCTCTTTAAAAATTCGGTACTGAGTCGTGGCTTCGCATTTCAGGGTTTCGGGGATCACAGTTACATTAGGTATGTCAACACTAAACCCCGAATCCTGAAATCGCGATGAGAACAATTTTTAAGCCTTAACTTCAATATTGAGTCGTGACTTCGTGTTTCGGGGTTTCGGGGATCGCAATTATATGAGGTATGCCACCACTAAACCCCGAATCCCGAAATTGCGATGAGGATAGTTTTAAATTAACCGGGATTAAGACTGATTTTAAATGTATTGAAGAGATATTGTTCTGAGTAAACCCCGAATCCCAAATGGTTAAAAAGATGGTAATTAAATCCTTTAGGGTTTTAAATTATCGCGATTTAAAGTACTTTACAGAACGTGCATCTAGACTTTAATAACATTTGAGCTTCTTGTCTTTAGTTATAAGGAAAAAATGAAAGGTTTTAGTTTTAAAGGTGAAAAATTTTCAAACCTAGCTTCAACATAGGCTCCAATTGGGGACCTCGTCTCCTTGTGGGACAAGGAGAACGGGCGGACTTAGTGCCTTTTATTGGGTAAATGGGGTCAGTTATTTCGGTATGTGAAACATAACTGCGAAAACTACTAAGAGGATAAAGATTCCAATTCTTAACTTCGGAAAACTTTCCAAACTAAAGCGTTCGACAATCTCGAAATAGGATCACTTAGATTTCCCTTTCTAAAACCGACCTCAGACTTGTGAAGGATAATCGAAACAATATTAGTGGTTCTACCAGTTTTTATTTGATCGTATTCTCATCGAGAGACTCTTAGAGTGTAAACTGGAATCCCATAATCTTAGAGTGTAATCTGGTTGAGAGAAGAAAAATACCAGAGCCTCTTGCAATTTGTGTATAACATCCTTGTCTGTTATGGAGACATTGCTTCACTGCCAACGGGCCTATTCAGTACCCCGATGAAGTTATCGGATTTTCGACATTGAATTTCCTTTCACCACTTCATTAATTTTAGCATTTAAATGCTGAGATGGGGGCAATTGATAACGAATTTCCTTTCACCACCTCTTTATGTTAGATGGGGGCAATCAATAACGAATTTCCTTTCACCATCTCTTTCTATACATATTTGTTATGAAGTGGGGGCAATCAATAAGTATGCAACATACTCATGGATTTTTTTTTTTTTTGCAAAGCATACTCATGGATTTTTTTTTTTTTTTTTTGCAAAGGTTTGCCAACTTATTAAAAAGCTCTGGATTGATCAACTTTTGGCCCTCAGACACTATAAATTTATGGAGAATCTCAGGGAAAAATTATTAACCCCCTTTTTATTTGGGACTTCACTTGAGCGAAAACGATCTTTTTATTTTTGGTAGAAAGACTAAAAAGGTTAAGATTAGCCCAAACATACTTCCGGTTCAACCAAGGCTTAGGAAAAATGGAGGATTTTGCCTATCTTTGCTTTGAAAGTTAGTTTGAACATTTCTGAAATTATGTTGAGACTTAAAGGGAGAAAAAACAAGATTTGGTTAAGAGTAAGCTTGATAGTGATCAAAGTGGAAATGTGAGAGACCCTCGAAACTTGGGAGTGCTAACGAGTATTAATCATTTATTTATATAAAATTTTATTTCTTTAAGTTTTTATTTATTTATTTATTATTTTTTATATATATATATAAAATCAGCAACTCGTTCACTTGTACCTCATAAGATATTTTTAACTCATGTTCTCGGGTCAGAGTTCATACCTTAAAAGTTCATTATACTTGCAGCCAGAAGATTGTTTCCTCATCACCTTTTGGGCAAGTATTTATCAGGGTTATCCATGCAGATTACCCCTGTAGTATAATTGGTCTCTTGAGTCTTGATGCTTCTCCCGTGAACAACTGATAACTATCAGACACACTCATACTAACTCTGAGAACTGCTAGTTTTGAATTGCTTTGTATTTGCATCCTCTAAAAAATCTTAAATAATTTTTATTTTTATTTTATTTATTTATTTTAACGAAAGCAATGTTACTATAAAGAAAATGTGAAAACAAACTGGTATATACAATGAAAATTCGAAAACATATTACTGCATGTAGTGTTTAAGATATCACCCATTTACAGGGGCACTTAGAATATCTCCATTTAGATTTTCTAATGAAAAATCATTTTCTCCTTTTGAGGCTAAGACTCTATAAGGGCCGGACCAGATCGAGTCGAATTTGTCATGTTTTCCAGCGTCTTCTCTTCTGTCTTCCCATTTTAGTACCAGATCTCCAGGGAGGAAATATCTATCCTTAGCCTTCTGATCAAACAAAGCCTTCATCTTATCCTGATATCTCTGCAACTTTTCATTTACTTCAATCCTATTTTGCTGAACTTCGACCAACTGGTTTGCTCTTCTGGTAATGTCGTTAGGTTCTTCGTTCGAATCTTGCCAAATTTTCATTACTGGTAGAGCAAGATTGATCGGTAAGATAACATCAGTGCCATAAACTATCTGAAAAGGGGACATTCCGATTGCCCTTTTGGTACTTATCCTGTTATCCCATAGAGCGTATTTCAAATGAATATGCCATGTCTTCTTGTTGTCAATCATAATTTTTTTTATCACAATTGTCAGACTTTTGTTAGATGATTCAGCTAAACCGTTTCCCTACGGATAATAAGCTGTGGAGTGTCCTAATATGATGCTGAATTTTTGACAAAATCTTACCATAGCCATTGATTTGAACGCTTGTGCATTGTCGGTGACTATTTTTTGGGGACAACCGAGTCTGGATAAAATGTTTTCTTCTAGAAAGTTGATTACAACTGTGTCAGTCGCATTTCTCGTGGGAATAGCTTCCACCCATTTAGTAAAATAGTCCGTTGCGGTTAGAATCCACTTGTGCTGAGCACTGGAATGTGGGTGAATCTCTCCGATAAAATTGGGGCCCCACTGTTGAAAAGGGGCTTCAGTTTTAACTGGAATTAGAGGCAAAGCTGGCATTTTCTGTTTACCTGTAAACAACTGACAGGGAACACAAGCTCGGACTTTAGTATTTACATATGTGAAAAGTTTGGGCCAGTAATATCCAGCTCTTAATATTTTATAACTTGTGTCTTGCCAAGCGTGGTGTCCTCCACACACTCCCTTATGGAACTCATCTATAACCTTTTCGGTTTCAATCTCGACCAAGCAACTTAGCAAAAAACCCAAGGGGTCCTTCCAAAATAGTTTTATGTCTATAATACAATATTTTATAGCATGCAACTTCAGTGTCCTAGCTTTAGATGGGGTTAATTCACTAGGACATTGAAGGGTCAATAGATAGGAAACAATATCATGATACCAGACTGAAGAAGAAAACCTGTCTTCTATCTCAACCATAGGAGTAGAAAAATAGAGTTCATTTATTTCTAGAGAACTCTCATCTTCTTGTAGCTTATTTATTCCAAGTGCTTGCAAGTTGGATTTGGCCAACAATTTAGCCAAACCTTGGCCTTTAATGAGTTTTGTTGGTTTGACTTCAAAATCGAACTCCTGAATCTTAGCTAACCATCTGCTTCTTCTCCCATCACTATCTGGCTGAACTAGTATGTCTTTGATTGAGCTTGTAGGAACATAGGCTATGATATTTGAATGTAATACGTACATTCTGAAAGCTTTGTGAGCCTTCAACATTGCATAAGCTTGTTGTTATAGTATATTATATTTCAATTCAACATCTCTCATACTTTTACTGAAAAAAGAAATGGGTTGTTCAAACCCTTCTTCGTTTTTCTGTAACAATACAACCGCGATAGTGTGTTCGGAAGTGAAGGAAAAAATCAGAAATTCTTTTGTGTAATCAGGACTTTCTAAGACTGATCTCACTGTTCTTTTTCAACATATTTGTGATCAACTTCACAATTTCAGTGAAGTTAGGGATATATCTTCTCAAGAAATTTATTTTCCCTAGGAAGGATTGGATTTATTTTATATTTCTAGGGATATTTATAATATCTATAGCCTCAATTATTTTAGGATCGATTTTGATTCCATCTTTTGACACCACATGACCTAATAGATTACCTTCTTGCATAACGAAATGAGACTTTTTGGGATTGAGGGACAAACTGAATTTACGACATTTCTCAAAAGTTTACTTTAGGTGCACTAGATGTTCCGTATCAGATTTTGAAAAAATGGTTAGATCATCAAAATATATAACAACGGATTTATCTTTCTCACCCATGAAGGCGATGTCCATGGCTCCCTGGAAGGTTTCCCCTGCGTTCACCAAGACGAAAGGAATTTTATTGTACATGAAGGTACCCCAAGGGGTAGTGAAAGCTATTTTTTCCTTATCATCATGGTGTACTGCGATATGATTGTAACCTGAAAAACCATCAATCATTGACATTCTATTAGCTCCAACTACTCTCTCTAAAACGTGGTCCATCTTAGGCAATGGATAATTGTCTTTGAGTGATGATTGGTTCAGGTTTCTAAAATCGACACACAGTCTGATTTCACCATTTTTCTTTCTTGCTGGGACTAAATTAGCCACCCACTTAGAATATATTAGTGGGACGATGATTTTAGTGTCCAAGAGTTTTTTGACCTCCTTTTCAATTACTGGTAGCAGAATAGGGTTTATTTGTCTGAGTTTCTGTTTAAAAGGATTGACACTAGGTTTCAGAGGAATTTTATGTTCAATTATAAAAGTATCATAAGTTCTCAATTCATTGTAAGACCAAGCGAAAACGTCTTTATACTTTCCAAGCAACTCAGTGTATTTACTTTTGGTTTCTGGGGGGAGATATTTGGATAGTTTCACTAACCGAGGGTTTTTTTTGGTACCTATGTCATAGTCCTCAACCTCTTCAGGTTGCGGTTGTAAGGTGGATCTTAAAGGGATATCGTCTTGATTAAATAACCTTTCCAAGGGAATTAGGCCCTTGGGGATCTGATTATTTTTTAGAACAATCATATGATGATTGGCAATTTTATCATGAAATTCCTGAGGGTCTTCCCCTTCTTGCATGATCCAAACAGGATCATTTTGGATTTCTTGGTCGACATTATTTTCGACAAATTTGTCTATCGATTCTAAAAATTTACGCAGTTGTTCGTCATCCTCAAAAACTTATGAGTGCTATATGTTATTGGGTATGGAAGGTCGATGTCTCATTTGCATATGATATTTTAGTTTGAAAGCGGTGGGAGGTGTGAAGGTTGAGTCTTATTTGGCCAACGATCGACCTGTTGGTTTTCAGTTCTTGGAATGTAGTGGACTTTGACAGAGGAGAAGAAATTTTCGATCAGATCCTAGACACAATTCCTGTAAGACCTCAGCCTAGGATGTTTGGCTTGGTACTGTCGGTTTACCTTATTTACGATTAGCTTGGCATCACCAAATATTTCAAGGTTTTTTATTTTCATTCTCCTAGCGGCTTCCAAACCTAATACTAAGGCTTCATACTCACATACGTTATTAGTGTGGTCCACATTCCATTGAATTATATAGGAAAAAGGGATTACGAATTGATTATCAAAGGCCAAAAGGAGTGTCCCTACTACGGCTCCAAGGTAAGATGAAGCGTTGTCAAAAAACATCTTCCACACACTAGTGCTATATACATTTTGTTTATTTTTTCTTCTGTACAACTTTTATCTATACCTAAAAAAATATCATCATCAATGGATAAGATACAATTACCTAGATCCTAATCAACAATATATACAGGGTGATTGTCCAGGTTGCGCGGATCACTTACCATGAAAGCTAACCCGGTCTCTCTGTACAGGCGTGTAAACTGGGATCATAGAATATGTCATGTCAAACTGGAGGGAGCCCCCAAGCTTGGCACCCCAATATCTAGATAAAAACATACCATATTTTAGAGGGATATCAGTGACCACTATGTCCATGAGAATGCTTTTCGTAGGTATTTGAGCCAGATTTACTACCAAGTCTTTAATCATGCCTATACATTTAAATTTTCTAGAATTGAAAGAATATAAATCTCCATAAGGCCTAGTGATTTCGAGACCCAGTTTATCCATAATGGATTTAGGCATTACGTTGTGGGATGCTCCAGAATCAAGCATACAGTTATGGAGTAGTTAGTCAAACAAGGTTAACTTGATATAGAAGGGAGCAACAGTGTCTTTGGCGCCTTCGAAATGGGGGCCAAAAACTATGTTCGGCTCATCGTCTTCTAAGTTAATGATGTCGGCTTGGCTTTCATCTTTCGAAAATATATTCAACTTGGCAATTTGTTTTCTATATGTTGGATTTTTTTCCAGCTCGAAAAGAGGTATGTGGATCTTGATTTTATTGATTTCGTTTTCCAGATTGAAATTTCCCACAATTTTGTCATTCTCAACATTTTGGGCTTCGACTCCCTTCTTATCAGCTTTATTTTGTGGTGAAGGTTTTGTTTCGGTTGTAGGAACTTTTGCTTTCGGTGTTTTGACTGTGAGTGTTTCAACTACCTTAGTCTTGGTAGGCTGTGTGTCCGTTTGGTCAGTTTTTACAATTTGTTTTTCAACATTTTTTGAAACTATCTCGTCTGTCTCGCTCCTCGGCAAGATCTTTTTCTTTTGGGTGATTGTAACACTCTTGTTTCTAGGTCTTAGATTGCACTTCTATTGAAGCTCAACCATTATACCATCGACAATACCCTAGTAGGTCAACACTTCATAAGTACTATCGTTTAGGTAATTTTCCAAACTATTTTCTTTATTTAAGATTTTTTCATAATTTTGTCTTGATAAATATGGTTGTGGCTCGTCATCACCCAGATTGTTTATATCTTCCTCTAATTCCTCAAAATATTCTAAATCTTCCTCTCCAATGAAGTTTTCACTCTTGAAGGGGGTTGGGATTTTCTGATCCTCATTCTTAATCTGTCTTTGTGGGACTTGAGGATTGGGATTCCTTCTGAAATCCTTTCTAGGAAAATGGTCGTTTTTAGCTTGCTCTAATTCCATTTTTGAAATCTTATTGGACAGTTCTTTAATTATCCTAGCCATGTCGTCCATCTTGTCTCCCGAAGATCTTCCTAACCCTGAAGATCCTCCTTGTTCTCTGTATCTTCTGGTTTCTTTGTTCCCAAACTCCATTGTGGATTTTAGCTTTCTTGAAGCCATCATGTTTTATTTGATTTCTAGGGCATCATCTTGCA
Source organism: Picea sitchensis (assembly GCA_010110895.2). Lineage (NCBI taxonomy): Eukaryota > Viridiplantae > Streptophyta > Pinopsida > Pinales > Pinaceae > Picea > Picea sitchensis. Next base: position 33,509 of record SNQJ01S0069947.1, on the reverse strand, counting down.
TCTTGGTGAGGTCTACTGATATCCTTTCTCTCAATAGTAAGGTGAAATCAGGGTCAAAAGCTCCAACGAAAGTTACTTTCGCTGTAGGCTGAGAAGGTTTGACCTCGATGGGAATTTTATTGTACAATTTATTAAATCTTTGGGTGAACTCGAGAACTGAACTCGAGAATTGATTCAGAATTTTTCTTTCTAAGAGCTTCGAAATCTGTCAGATAATAGAGGTGATCTTTTCTTCCCCCCCATTACCTGATGAAAGAACTTTTGAGTTCATCGTATGACCTTAAATATACTGCTGCTAAGCCTCAGAAACAGGTTCTAACCTGCCCTTTGAAAGTTTGTACTAGGATTCTGGAGTAGACATCTTCGTGTTCGAGTCCTAGGATATTGGCGAATTGGTCAAAGAAATTGATGTGCTCTTGTGCGGTTAAATTGCCTTCCCCTATAAATTTTAGGAGATTTTTCATGTAATTCTCTGGAAGGTCATGTAGGGGAACCAGGAGGACAAGAGGGGCATTTCTGGCAGCCACCTTAGCAAAATTTCCAGGGAGCACCACCTACAGCACTGCCTCCAACCCCCGCACCTCTGTGTGAAACCATTGATAGATTTGAGATTGAAACTAGTGTTGTACTTGAATGTGACAGAAAGGTTGTGGGGAACTAATCGTCAAGGCACATGAAACTAGAAAAAGAAGGACCAGGATGAAGAAAACTTGTTTCTCCAGGCTTGTAAGATGAATATATCAGAAAATTAATGGGGGTTAAATCGGGATACATAGGACATTCATCGAAGCATTCAGTAGAAGGAGTGTGGATTTTGGGAAAAGAGAACGTATCGATCGACGGGGGGAGGAAGAAAGATCTCTCAAGTGTTCCTATGATGTTCAACCGTGAAGAATTTGGTTGACAAATGACATGTGTCGATGAAATGATTTGTCTAAGAGATCTTCTTGATTTTAAAATATTTTCCAGATCAGAAACTGGCGAAGTCTGCTTGTCATCCAGGTTCTTTCTGGTGTTCTTTCGACTAGAAGCCAGTTTAAAAAATGTGGAGTCACCAAGTGAAAGATAAAACTAGACTTAGAAGGTTTTTTGATCTTTGTTCACTATCAAAGAAAGAAAGTGTCAATGTCGTTCTTCCCAGGGAAAATATTAGTTTCTTCGTTCCCCGACAACAGCGCCAAAAAGATGTTGTTCCTGAGTTTATACTTTAAGGATCTAAAGTATACCATCAAGGCATCCAAAAAGGGTAGAGATAATTAATGGGTAAAAACAATTTTTTTAAAGGAAACCTAGATCACGATTGGTTCCTTAACTGTCTCTGTCTAGCTTCCCATTGTTCTTGAATGCTAATATCCCTTTCAATTGCAGCCCATGATCTTTCAAGTTCTACCCATGTATTTGTTGTCTATAGGATGGTATTGAATAGGTTTAACGAAATGATCGTTTAATTTGATAGACCGGGTTCTATATTGGGTTGTCTGGTAACTGGAACAATCATGAAAGTTGAGGGTATTTTTTTTTTTTTTTTTTGTAAATCAAGAATATTTTCAAGGGTCGCAAATTTCTGGTTCAAAATTATAAAAATAGAACTTCCAAATTGTGAATTAATAGTATAACAGAAATAAAGGACGTTTCTAGTGTCTGAGTCAAATTTAAAGGAGATAGTGGACGGAATGAAGAAAAAGGAAACATGTAGTTGTATAACAGAAATGAGGCATCAATTTAAGAAGAATCTCATTTTAATTTAATACAAGAAAAGGGATGATAACTTTGCAGAAGCATACAGTTTCAAGGACCTAAAACGTTTATAGTTCTTATATCTGTTGAAAGATGATACAGAAGAAAAACTGCAAATGGTAGATAATCATTTCGATTACTATAATAGAAATTACCATATGAAACACTTCAAACAAAACATGAAATAAAATAAATGAAAGAAACACATAACTCGGGCTTGACCAGATCTGGAATCTTCAATCTATATTGTATTAATTCAGGCAAAACGAGGTTATCTCTTTACAATTCCCTCTAGAAAAAAGCCCATTCTTAGTCTTGAAAAATTACATTTATACAAAACCACCAATCTTAGGACGATTGGTGATTTCAGAACTCTTAGAAACTAACTATTTGTTAAAAGATAGATCCAAAACCGTTTTTTCATTTGTTTCTCTTATTTTTTCTATTTTCTTGGAAGTAGAACTCTTCCAAATAATACCTTTACTTTGCGGATGACTCTCCTTCTTTTGATCAATACATTTAGCAGCATTTTCTGGGGCGGTAAAATTTATGGGGGATACGGAAAATCTCTTTTACCAGACATATAAACCTTTCTCTGTATCTTAGAAAGACGGTCTTCAACTCTTTTATCTGTAAACTTTATTGACTGCAGATTTAAGTTTGTCTCAACTAACAACTTGTCCACTAGGGTGACATCGATTTTTCTTAGTTGTGAAATTTCCATTTGGATTTCCTCAAATTTTCCCTAAAATTTAATTGATGTCTTACAAGATTGATCTGTCCCAAAAGTCTGTGTGGCCTTTTCCAATGTTAATGACCCTTGTCTAGAGAAGATAAAAAAATTCTTCACAGTCATCTATGATTTCCTTGGCTATTCTTTTACTTCGGTTATGTTGGTTTCCCATAGCTTGAGCATGATGTCACCTCTAATTTGCTACATTAGAGGATACTTTCATAGTTTAGATACCTCTTCGGTATCAGATATATAATTGCCTTTTGGAGAGTAATCCTCACTACTTTGGATTCTTTTTCTCTTAGGATTATATTTTCAAAGGCATTATCTACTTCTTGAAAGTAATTATGAAAAATTTCTATCTTGGAAATCAATTACAACGTTTAATTTCTATTTTTGAATGCACTTCCAATGATTGGGCCTAGAAAGATTTTAAGTCTATAATCTAGTCTTCCATTGATATTAATCTAGCGCAGAAGCGTGCATGCTCCTTTCTTTGAATAATGCAGCCCAGCTGATTTGTTTGTATTTCTTGGCTCATTTCATCCAAACTCTTTTTGAGCGATTGAACCTCTAACCTTTAGACATCCCTTCTGCTCCAAAATTTTACTCATTTCTTCTCTAATGCTTTCCTCAACACTCTTTAATTTCTCTCGCAATTGTTCTATGATTTCATCACTCTTCTTTTGATCCTTGTTGTGATTTTTCTAAGTAAAAAAGTTTGCTATTACCCTTCGCTCCCATTCAGACTTTACTACCTGTGAAATATTCTTCCTCAAATTTTGTCAGATCTCGGGGAAATTTTTTTTTAACCATGTTCCCCTCCCTCTTAACCATCTCTTGTTTGAGGACCAGCCTTCCTTTTTTCTTGAAAAATATTCGAAGGAGAATCATCTATGGGAGGTGGAGGTAAGGTCATCGAAAAGAGCTCCCATTTGATAGCTGAGTCACAGAAGTGGAATGTAAGGGAGTTAAGGAGGCTATGGGTCTCCCTAGCTCCGTAGATCCTTTCCCTCATGCCGCCTTAGGCGTGTTGACATCGACCTTTGGTGATGAAGTCAGAATAGGCTTCTGGGACAGGAGGTCTCCTGATATTTTTGTTTTTTTTTCTTGGTGGAGGCCTTTCATCTGTAGGGGCCTTTGAGTTTAAGCTTCTTTTATTGCTTCTGCTTTCCGAAACCTAGTGGAGATTCTTTCTTGCTCGGGGAGGGGTAATTTATTCCCAACAGAGTACTTGGGAAGACCACTTTCCGTCGATGCTTAGAAGGTCCGTGACTTAGGGAATTCGGACGAGGCTTGATTAATGCATACTCTTTCCAACACTTCTTTATAAGATTTGGTCCTTTTGAACATGTCATCCCAAAGGGGACTCCCCATGTTCATAGGCTTTCATATTCGGTGTATCAGGTGTTTATTCACTAATTGATAAGAGTCATGCCTCTTGTACTCAATATTTACCAGTTTAATTTCTTCGAGTGCTTCTGTTTCCACCCTAGAATGTCCCAAATTTAGTAATGAAAATTTCCCAATGTGCACAAGGAAGATGGGCCAGGACTTCTTTTGAGATACCTTTAGCTCTATTCCAATATACTTTTACTATTTGGTGTACCACTTCCTATGATGTTCAACCGTGAAGAATTTGGTTGACAAATGACATGTCGGTGAAATGATTTGTTTAAGAGATCTTCTTGATTTTAAAATCTTTTCCGGATTAGAAACTGGCGAGGTCTTCTTGTCGTTCGGGTTATTTCTAGTGTTCTTTAGGATAAGGCGCCGAGTTTAAAAAATGTGGAGTTTCCAAGTGAAATATAAGGGTAGACTTATAAGGTTTTCGATCTTTGTTCGCTATCAAAGAAAGAAAGTGTCAATATCGTTCTTCCCATGGAAATAATTCGTTTCTTAGTTCCCGAACAACAACGTAAAAGATGTTGTTCACGAGTTTATGCTGAGCTCTAAAGTATACCATCAGGCATCCAAAAGGGTAGAGATAATTAATGGGTAAAAGAACTAGTTTAAAGGAAACCAAGATCACAATTGGTTTTCCATGCTTGTCTCATCTAGCTTCCCATTGTTCTTGAATGCTAATATCCCTTTCAATTGCAACTCACGATCTTTCAAGTTCTACCCATGTATTTCCTATCTATAGGATGGTATTGAATAAGTTTAATGAAATGCTCGTTTGATCTGATAGGCAAGGGTTCTATATTGGGTTGTCTGGTAATTGGAACAATCATGAAAGTTGAGGGTTTTTTTTTTTTTTGTAAATCAATAATATTTTCGAGGGTAGCAAATTTACATTAAAATTATAAAAATAGAACTTCCAAATCGTGAATTAATAGTATAATAGAAATAAAAGGCCTTTTCTGAATTAATACGATTCAAATTTAAAGGAGATAGTGTACGAAATGAAGAAAAAGGAAGCTTATGCATAGGCGTATACTTGAGAAATGAGGCATCAATTTAAGAAGAATCTCACTTTAATTTAATACAAGAAAAGGGATGATAAATTTGCAAAAGCATACAATTTCAAAGTCCTAAAACGTTCATAGTTCTTATATACAATGATCTGGAGGAAAAACTACAAATGATTGAATGTCCGAGCATTTCCAATTACTATAATAGAAATTACCATATGAAACACTTCAAACAAAAGTATGAAATAAAAATAGAATGACAGAGAAACGCATAACTCAGGCTTGACAAGATATTGAATCTTCAATCTATATTGTATTAATTAAGGCAAAACGAAGTTATCTCTTTACAATTCCCTCTAGAAAAAATCCCATTCTTAGTCTTGAAAAATTATAGTTATACAAAACCACCAATCTTAGAATGAGTTTGGAACTCTGAAACTAACTTATTTATTATGAGATCAAAAGCAGATTTTCCATTCATCTTCCTCCATTTTCTTCTTGGATAATTAGAACTCTTCAGAAAATAATACTTTTAGTTTCTTATGACTCTCCTTCTTTTGATTCAATAAATTTAATGCATTTCTCCAGAAATTTTACACAGTTCCTGGGGTTCTGGAAAATCTCTTGCCTCAGAACAAATAAACCTTTCTTTGAATCTTAGAAAGACGCTCATCAACTCCTTTATCTGTAAAATTTATTGATTGTAGATTTAAGTTAGGCTCAACTAACAACTTGTCCACTAGGGTGACATCGATTTTTCTTAGTTGTGAAATTTCCATTGGATTTCACTCAAATTTTCCTAAAATTTAATTGATGTCTTACAACGTTGATCTGTCCCAAAAGTCCTGTACAATTACCTTTTTCAGTATTTAATGACCCTTTGTCTAGAGATCAAAAACTTCTTCACAGTCATCTATGATTTCTTTGACTATTCTTGCACTTTTCAGTTATGTTGGTTCCCATAGCTTGAGCATGATGTCACCTCTGATTTGCTCTGTGGCGGATACTTTCATAGTTTCAGATACCTCTTCACTTGTCGAATATAATTTCCTTTTGGTAATCCTACTCACTACTTTGGCTTCTTTTTCTCTTAGGATATTATCAAGGCATTATCTACTTCTTGAAAGTAATTATGAATAATTTCTATCTTGGAAATCAATTTCTGTTTGTTTAATTTCTATTTTTTGAATGCACTTCTAGTGATTGGGCCTGGAAAGCTTTTAAGTCTATAATATAATCTTCCATTGATATTAATCTGTACTGGCCCCATGCATGCTCCTTTTGCTGAGTAGTCTGTAGCTGATTTGTTTGTATTTACTGGCTCATTTCGTCCAAACTCATTTTTGGTAGTTGAACCTCTAATCTTTCGGCAACCCTTGTCTGCTCTAAAATTTTACTCATTTCTTCTCTAATGCTTTCCTCAACATTCTTTAATTGCTCTCGCAATTGTTCTATGATTTCATCACTCTTCTTTATCCTTGTTATGAATTTTCCCACGGTAAAAAAGTTTGCTATTGCCATGGCTCCCATGGAACACCTTTACCTCTGTGAAATCTTCTTCCTCAAATTTTATTAAGTCTCTCAGGGACTATTTTTTAACCATGTTCCCCTCCCTCTTATGCATCTCATGTTTCAGGACCACCTTCCTTTTTCTACTTGAAAAAATAATCGAAAGGAGGAATCTCATCTGTGGAGATAGAGGTGAGGTCATCAAAAAGATCTCCCATTTGTGGCCCAGGTCAAAAGTGGACTCTAAAGAAGAGGGATTTAAGGAGGCTATGGGACTCCCTAGCTTCATATATCCTTTCCCTCCTACTGCTGCCTTAGGCGTGTTGACATCAACCTTTGGTGATGAAGTGGGAGTAGGCTTACCGGACTTGGGAGGTCTCCCTGGCATTTTCTTTTCTTTGGTCTTTTTGCTTGGTGGGGGCCTTTCCGCATCCTGTAGGGGCCTTTTTGGGATTTCACTTCTTTTGTGATTCCTGCTCGAAACCTGGTGGAATTCTTTCTTGCTCTTGGGGGAGGGTAATTTATTCCCCTTGAAGTACTTAGGGAAGACCACTTAAACCGATGCCGAAGGTCCAGAAGGCGACTTAGATTCCGGACGACAGTGTCCATACTCTTTCCAACACTTCTTTATAAGATTTGGTCCCTTTGAACGTAATAGTCCCAGGGGAGTTCTCATGTTCATAAGCCTTCAAATTGATGTATCAAGTGTTTATTCACTAATTTATAAGGGTCATGCCTCTTGTACTCAATATTTACCAGTTTAATTTCTTCGAGTGCTTCTGTTTCCACCCTAGAATGTCCCAAATTTAGTAATGAAAATTTCCCGATGTGCCTAGGGAAGAAGATTGGTCGGGACTTCTTTTGAGATGCCTTTAGCTCTATTCCAATACTGCCTTTTACTATTTGGTGTGATAATTCCTATGATGTTCAACCATGAATAATTTGGTTGACAAATGACATGTGTCGATGAAATGATTTGTCTAAGAGATCTTCTTGATTTTAAAATCTTTTCGGATCGGCCCGGCGAAATCACTTGTTGTCGGGTTCTTTACGGTGTTCTTCATTAGAATCGGAGTTTAAAAATGTGGAGTCCTCAAGTGAAAGATAAAAGTAGATTTAGAAGGTTTTAGATCTTTTTTCACTATCAAAGAAAGAAAGTGTCGGTGTCACTCTTCCTAGGGAAAATATTTGTTTTCTTAGTTCCACGAACAGCGGTTGCCAAAGATGTTTTTCCTGAGTTTATACTTTAAAGGCTCTAAAGTATACCATCAAGGCATCCAAAAGGGTAGAGATAATTAATGGGTAAAAATAATTTTTTTAAAGGAAACCTAGATCACGATTGGTTCCATGCTTGTCTCTACACAGCTTCCCATTGTTCTTGAATGCTAATATCCCTTTCAATTGAAACCCATGATCTTTCAAGTTCTACCAATGTATTTGTTGTATATGGGATGGTATTGAATAGGTTTATGAAATGATGGATTTGATTTGATAGGCTAGGGTTCTATATTGGGTTGTGCGGTAATTGGAACAATCCTTGAAAGTTAGGTATTTTTTTTTTTTGTAAATCAAGAATATTTTTAAATTATAGAATTCTGGTTCAAAGAATATAAAATAGAGCTTCAAATTGTGAATTAGTATACTTGATAAAGGCATTTTCTGAATTATGAGTCAAATTTAAAGGAGATAGTGGGCCAGAATGAAGAAAAGGAAACATGTAGTTGTATAACAAAATGAGGCATCAATTTAAGAAGAATCTCATTTTAATTTAATACAAGAAAAGGGATGATAACTTTGAAGCTTGTCTGGTTCGAGACCTAAAAGCGTTTATAGTTCTTATATCTGGCTGGCCGTCTGAAGGGAAAAAAAATACAAATGATTAGATAATTTGACTGTTTCAATTACTATAATAGAAATTACCATATGAAACACTTCAAACAAAGTATGAAATAAAATAGAATGGCGGAGAACACATATTTCGGGCTTGACTAGATTTGGAATCTTCAATCTATATTGTGTTAATTCTGGCATAATGAAATTTTCTCTTTACAATTCCCTCTAGAAAAAAGCCCATTCTTAGTCTTGAAAATTACATTTATAAAAAACCACCAATCTTAGGACGGTTGGTGATTTCCTAATTTTTAGTAACTAACTATTTGTTAAAAATAGATCCAAAACCGTTTTCATTGTCTTCTCCAGTTTTCTATTTTCTTGGAAGTAGAACTCTTCCAAATAATACTTTTAGTTTCGATGAATCTCCTTCTTTTGATTCGATACATTTAATGCATTTCTCCGGGAACTGTGTAAAATTTCTAGGGGGTTCCGGAAAATCTCTTGCCTCGAACAAATAAACCTTTCTTTGAATCTTAGAAACGCGGTCATCCACTCCTTTATGTCACATGCTTTATTGATTAGGCTTTTAAGTTAGGTTCAACTAACAACCTGTCCATTATGGTGACGTCAATTTTTCTTAGTTGTGAAATTTCCATTTTGGATTTCACTTAAATTTTCCCTAAAATTTAGTGCTTAGTTGTGAAATTTCCATTTGGATTTCACTCAAATTTTCCCTAAAATTTAATTGATGTCTTACAACGTTGATCTGTCCCAAAAGTCCTGTACACTGGCCTTTTCCAATATTTAATGACCCTTTGTCTAGAAGATCAAAAACGTCTTCACAGTCGTCTATGATTTCTTTGGCTATTCTTTTTCTTTCAGTTATGTTGGTTTCCCATAGCTTGAGCATGATGTCACCTCTGATTTGCTCTGTGGTGGATACTTTCATAGTTTCAGAAACCTCTTCAGTTGTCGAATATATAATTTCCTTTTGGAGAGTAATCCTCACTGCTTTGGCTTCTTTTTCTCTTAGGATAATATTTTCAAAGGCATTATCTACTTCTTGAAAGTAATTCTGATTAATTTCTATCTTGGAAATCAATTTCCGCTGTTTAATTTCTATTTTTGAATGCACTTCTAGTGACTGGGCCTGGAAATCTTTTAAGTCTATAATCTAATATTCCATTGATATTAATCTAGCCTGCAACTGTTCTGCATGCTCCTTTTGCTGAATAATCTGTAGCTGATTTGTTTGTATTTTATGGCTCATTTCGTCCAAACTCATTTTGAGGGATTGAACCTCTAACCTTTTGGCATCCCTTCTCTGCTCCAAACTTTTACTCATTTCTTCTTTAATGCTTTCCTCAACATTCTTTAATTTCTCTCACAATTGTGCTACGATTTCATCACTCTTCTTTTTCCTTGTTATGATTTTTCCCATGGTAAAAAAGTTTGCTATTGCCATGGCTCCCATGGAACTTGCTACCTCTGTAGAGAAATCTTCTTCCTCCAAATTTTGTCCGTCTCTCAGGACTTTATTTTTTTTAACCATGTTCCCCTCCCTCTTATGCATCTCCTGTTTCAGGACCGCCTTCCTTTATCTACTAAGAAAATAATCGAAAGGAGGAATCTCATCTATGGGAATGGAGGTAAGGTCATCGACAAAAAGAGCTCCCATTTGTGGCAGTCCAAAAGTGGACTGTAAGGGAGTTAAGGAGGCTATGGGACTCCCTAGCTTCATATATCCTTTCCCTCCTACTGCTGCCTTAGGCGTGTTGACATCAACCTTTGGTGATGAAGTGGAAATAGGCTTACCGGACTTGGGAGGTCTCCCTGATCTTTTCTCTGCTTCGTTCTTTTTGCTTGGTGGAGGCCTTTCCGCATCCTGTAGGGGCCTTTTTGGGATTTCCCTTCTTTTGTGCTTCCTGCTTGAAACTTGGTGGAATTATTTCTTGCTCCTGGGGGAGGGTTATTTATTCCCCTTGAAGTACTTGGGCCAGACCACTCTGTCGATGCTTATGAAAGGTCCGAAAGCTGACTTGCAGGTCGGACAACAGTGTCTATACTCTTTCCAACACTTCTTTATAAGATTTGGTCCCTTTGAACATGTCGTACCAAGGGGATTCCTCATGTTCATAGGCTTTCATATTACAATGTATCAAGTGTTTATTCACTAATTGATAAGGGTCATGCCTCTTGTACTCAATATTTACCAGTTTAATTTCTTCGAGTGCTTCTGCTTCCACCCTAGAATGTCCCAAATTTAGTAATGAAAATTTCCCAATGTGCACAAGGAAGATGGGCCAAGACTTATTTTGATCTGCCTTTAGGTCTATTCCAATATCGCCTTTTACTATTTGTTGTGCCACTTCCCTACACACTAGTCTATCTGGAAGGAATTTTGGAAGCACATGAGGGGGAATTGAGCACCCATAAACCTTGATGTAGGAGAATCTTTCTTCAATGAACCAGTCTGCTATTTGTTTGAGGTTATTTGAAACTGCTTCGGAAATGCGAGGAGGGTCATAGTCGAAAAACATTTTATGCATGGGTATCACCACAAAATGGAAAATTTCGTAAAACAAATTTTTTTCATTTTCTTCCCACAACTCAAAGTGATATTCGTGAATGGGTTCAGGGTAGGTTATGTTCCAACTCCAATTCATCAGGGGAAATGGAGTCATAAAACAAATTGTGTCCATAAGGTATGTTGACATGTATAAGGCCACTGGTTGACCTCAGGCTCTTGAAGCTCTGTAATCTGAAATGTCTTTGGGTATATTATCAGATAAAATCTTGTCCCAGTTGAAACTAACCCTACTGATGCTTCTTCTAAAAAAGGCACCCATTCTGCGGGGAAATGACAAGGATTCTTTTTGTAGAAGAGTCTGCACAACATCATGGCTACATAAACCATGTACTCATTCAAGGAGGCTATGGCATAAATCCCATGGGTATCGGCCCTAAATTTTGATGGAAATCTCCACCAACCTTTGATTAAATCAAGGTAAGTTTGGTCTGCCTCAGTGCATTCCTTTCTCTAGAATTCAACTATAAATTCAGCATTGTAAATGAAATTAGGATTGGGTGAGAGTTTGTACATAACCTGGATATGTTCAGGTCTAAATGAGACAATAATGGCTCCTTGATCATTTAAAATGCTTCTCGTCGGAATATCAACCTTGTCCAAAGCCCAACTGACCATGTCGTTGTACGCCATGAGCCGTGGGTATGTTGCAATTTTGTGAAGCTCTGATTCTGCTATGTCCCGAAGGTGATTCTCGGAATCGCTAGGAGAATTTTTCATCTCGCATTCCAGATTTTCATAAATCTGTCTCCATGATTTAATTGAGTCGATAGCATGTGGTGTGGTGTCTGATATGACATCTCCCTCTAGGCTAAAAATCTCAGATGTATCTTCACTCTTCTTGGGTCCCTTCTTTGGTGCCATGACTCTATATTGGAAAGAAAACCTATCACAGAAGAGAGGTGTGAAAGCTCGGTTGTATTATCCTATTTCTGATAGAAAAAGAGAGAATAAGTTTCAAAACACAGACCTCTAGTTTTCTTTTAACTCATTTTATGGTGAAAGTACTGACGCAGCTGTCAAGAATTTAATACCTTTAATGCGGAAAATATCTCTGAGATATGCATTTGTGTCACATAAATCACGATCTATCCATTATTAATGTGGCCGTATTTCAAAAATTCTAAAATCAACATTCAAAAAACTTCTTTTGACAGAGGCCGAAAAGAAACTACTTAAGAGGTTTAATTACCATTAAATGTATATTTAAAAAAAAAAAAAGTTAGTTCTCTTTAAAAATTTGGTACTGAGTCGTGGCTTCGCGTTTCGAGGTTTCGGGGATCACTATTACATGAGGTATGTCAACACTAAACCCCGAATCCCAAAATTGCGATGAGAACAGTTTTTAAGCCTTAACTTCAATATTGAGTCACGACTTCGCGTTTCGGGTATCGCGATTATATAAGGTATGTCACCACTAAACCTCGAATCCCGAAATTGTGATGAGGATAGTTTTAAATTAATCGAGATTAAGATTGATTTTCACTTCTTTCGGGAAATCTGGAATCGAGATTTCATGATTCAAAATGTATTGAAGAGATATTGTTCTGAGTAAACCCCGAATCCTGAAAGGTTAAAAAGATGGTTAATTAACTCCTTTAGGGTTTTAAATTATCACGATTTAAAGTACTTTACAGAATGCGCGTCTAGACTTTAATAACATTTGAGCTTCTTATCTTTAGTTATAATGAAAAAATGAAATCATTTTGGGACTTCGGTATTGGTCTTTTGGACTGATAACCAGAATTATACCTTATGAAAAACCGAATCCCGAAAGAGAAAGGTTTTAGTTTTAATAAGGAAAATATGACATGTGGCCCCGTTAGTGGGTGACACATGTCACATTCTAATGGGCACATAGGGTCTATGAAAAGTATGGATCAAGGTGACATGTGGCACGTCAAACGTGGGTCCATATCACCCTGGGTGACATTAGCATGCCACGTCACTCCAGACTGATAGCCTCCTGATGCCCTTAGATTTCATGGTCGAGATGCATCCACGCAGATCCATTCATCTACGACCTCCGTTAGTTTGCAACTTTGGCGTTTGGGGGATTCCCCATGTGACTTCCTCCTTGCTCTCAGAGTGTTCAATGTCAGGCTGACCACGGTCTATATCTAACGGTCATGAAATATCCCAAAACATCCTTGGATCTATTACCCTTATCACTTCACAAATTCAACGTTCAGGTGTTCCTCTTTCTTACCACCCCCTTTCTCCCAAGGTGGTCAACACCGAAATGACCTTGGCATAGATACAAAGACTAGGGAAGATCCTAAAGAATCCCTAGATATACAGTTCTCGTTAATTTTTAGCTCCAACACTCGAGGGTTTTGGCGTTATGACAACTTCACTCTCTCGAAGTAGGACTTCGCCGAAGTGTTGTATGCGAGTCACTCCACTGGTTGATCATACAGTTAAGAGGGGTTCTCAATGGACTCCCTAGATCCATAGCTCACATTAATTCACAAATCCAACACTCAGGGAATTTGGTGCTATGAAACCTCTTCTCTCCTGATGTAGTCAACATCGGACTGACCTCGACGTAGATCCAACGGCCAGGGAGACTCCCAAATACCCTCAGATCTGCGGCTCACATTACTTCACGATTGGTAAGTGGGACATGGTTTAACGGTGGGACAGGTCCATCGGTCACGGTTAGGGAAACCACCTGGTGTCAGTCAACCTCGTTGGTAACCGTACCAACAGTTTTCCTTCGTCTAGTTTGAGAGTGGTAAGGCCATAACACCTCGGAGCTCCGAACTCCCAGAGTTCCGAAGCCTGAAAATATTAGCTCCTTTCGGGCTTAGCACAGGGTTCCTAGACCTTGGTCATATGGAATATTGGACAATCCTTGAGGCTGCATGCTCAACACTTAGCTACGATTTGGTTAGAGCTGTGGACATGATCCCCCTCGATCACACAGGTGAAAGGTTTGAAGGAGGCATCCTCCTTCCACTGAGTTTGAACTTAGTGACATGCGAAGGGTGAGTTAAGAGGTCGATATGACCAAGGTGTTCCAGTGATGTCTGACTAGACTCCTATATTATGAAATCATTCCTTAGGAATATTTCCCTAAGGGTTTCTCAACAAATATAGAAATTGCAGATTTTTTCTTAAATTCTTTTAAAGACCCATGTCTAATGATTATCCTGCACAGGTTGTAGGTTGGGAAAATCCTGACCCAAACCATAAGATGGTGAAAACTAGGACAATACCTACCCATTGCAGCCTTAGATAAACATTCCCATCACTTTAGAGGTGAAGTGATTACGTCAAGTGGGGAATCCTGGGTGACCCTAGGGGGATTGTGATGAAATATGGAGAGATAATGAGAGGAACCCCTTAGGTCAACAATGGAAGAAGTATGAGGGCTTGAAAAATGAGTCTTTTTGAAAGGAAATGATTGCCAAAGACTTGAGTACCTGCACCAAAGTGTTAGAACTGCCCGAAACAAGACAAATAAGAGTGATACAAGCCTTAAGATCAATGGGACAAGCAAGTGAAGCTTGATGTCTTGATTTACAGTTCACGTG